>JACCPG010004932.1:0-106839 GCA_016069955.1 Drepana arcuata | reverse complement strand
CTTAGTGGTCAACTGCCTATTATACGCCGATGACGCGGTATTACTGGCGTCATCAGAGGGCGAACTGCAGTCACTAGTTACCATAATGAAAGTAGAATGTGAAAAGAAGGGGCTGCGCCTAAACGCTGGCAAGACTAAGGTTCTGGTATTCGAAAGAGATGAACAAGTGACCGGGTGTGCTATATCGGTAAATGGGCAAATTCTAGAGCAAGTGAATGAATTTGTATATCTTGGAAGCATGTTCACACGAGAGGGAAAGTATGAAAAAGATATTGAAAGAAGGATAACTGCCGGAAATAAGGCGAATGGAGCCATGTCGGCGTTGATGGGCAGTAAAAGTCTGAGCAAGAATGCTCGAGTTGCTGTCCACGACGCGATATTGGTACCTACCTTATTGTATGGCAGCGAATCCTGGGTATGTCAGAGGAAGTATGAAAATAGCTTGAATGCAGTCGAGATGCGATCTCTTCGAAAAATGCGCGGCGTCACGATATTAGATCGAATCCGCAATGAAGAGATTCGCAAATCAACTGGCGTGAATGAGGGCGTGATTGTAAAGATGAAGAAAGGCATGTTACGCTGGTTTGGACACATAGAAAGGATGAGTGAAGAAAGATTGACGAAACAGATATACAAAGCAAAAGTGTGTGGCAGAGGCAAGGCAGAGGAAGGCCACGTTCCAACTACCTGGATCAAATCGATCGGGCTCTCAAGGACGGAACGTTAAGAGTACTCGAAACCGACGAGCATGTATGAAGAGACTGATGAATGTGGACGAAGCGAAAGAGGTATGTAAGTCTAGAGAGAACTGGCGCTCTATACTCTCTGCCTACCCCGTTAGGGACTTGGCGTGATGATATGTATGTATGTATGTAAGATTAAGTTTTAAGTTTAAGTTTTTTTTATAAGTTGTTATTATTGGTGTATATGTTATTAGTCGGTACTATTTTTTCATCGCATTAGGTCTAAGATACTGTAAAGGTGAAAAATGAAGAATAAATAAATAAATAAAAAAATTACAACTCTATACCATACATTAAAAACCAGACTGCTCTAAAATAGCAATACAAATAACTACATGTATTATATATTTTATATTTGGTTCCGTACAATTCGCGTTTGTTGATGAGGCTACCACCTTATGCATGGCTGGTACTCACCTCAATCTTGTCAGGGTCCACTTCAAAGGCGACCGCAGTGTTGGTGGCGAGGTCAGTGACCTCGTCATCGTCGTCCTCTTTGTCCAACTGCTGATAAAACTGGCTGATGTCATCGGGCACGCTGCCGTTGCCAGTCGCCGGTTTATCTTCGCCTTATACCAAGAAAACTGACCATTTTATTTAAAGCCGGTGTAAGTGCCGCTCCAAATTCAAATCTGACATTAGTTTTAACTATTATTAGTAATTAACCAAACCTTCGAAACTATTTTAGGTTTTTTAGAAGAAGAAGACATTATTACAGTACCACATTAGTAGGAAGGATGAGTGAAAATTTGTACGAAAGAGCTCTAACTATACTGTATGTATGCTTTTACACTCTACATACTTCTCGCAACGAAAGTCATTGCCATACAATGGCTAGGGTTAGTGAGAATAGAAAGGGCTGTCGTCTGGGGGCTGTAAGGCTAGAGAACTGGCTGTGCTAATAACTCCGATAGTTATTGATAAAGGGTTTAGGTAGGTACCTGGTTTGGGAACAGCAGTGGTGGGTTTATCAGGCAGCGTAGAAGTGAGGAAGTCGTCGTCACCATCGCGCCGCAGCCGGCACTGTTGGATCACGGGGTCGCGTAGCAACTTTTGGAGCACGTCTACGTGTTTGCTCTCCACTAAGTACCTGGCAGTAGCAGTCATTGATATACGTTGAAATAATCTGAGGTAAAGTTTCAGACTATATAAGTCACGTGGATGAGCGCAATTGTCTGCATCCCGCTGACGCTCCGTCGCTTGCTTTCTCAAGCAATTTACAAACAATAAGGGTGAAAATAGGTTAGGAGAAGTTCTGTTTGATATCTTTTGACGAAACCCTTTCCTTTTTTTAGTTTAAAAATGTACCTGTTATGTTTCAGGACGAGTTTCACTTTGCCGTAGGATAGAGTACAGAGTTGAATGAACTCTATGATGCCGGCCGGCACGGAGCACTTGCTCAGTCGTTGCAAGTACTCAATGATATCAGCGGTTTGCAAGCCCACCGATACAGCCGCGTACAGACTGTACGCAGTTAGTTTATACTCGTGAATATGTTGAGGTCTGAAAATATATATTGCACAATTTTATACTATTATTCTGTTTTTCCCGTTTTGTTTAACTAAAGCTCTTACACAACGTTAATCTTACTAATATCTTACTAATATTATAAATGTGAATGTAAGTTTGTTTGTTACGCTTTCACGTAAAAACTACTTAACCGATCATCATGAAACTTTGTACACATATTCTTGGAGGTATTAGAAGTAACATAGGATACTTTTTATAGAAAAAAAAATTTTTTACGAAAGATAAACAGCCGTCCACGCCTACGAAGTCGCGGGCACAGCTAGTAAAATATAAATGTGAAAGTTTGGATGTTTGCGGTTCTTTCACGGCAAACGGCTGAACCGATTTGGTTGAAAGTTGAAATCGTCATGGCTTATAGCAAGGAATAGGACATAGGCTACTTTTTTTTTTTAACTCGAAAATTTCAAAGTTCTAATATTATAAAGTATGATGCTCTTTCACGGCATAGCGGCTGAACTGATTCTAACAGGAAAATACATAAGCTACTTTTTCGAACTCCACGCGGGCGAAGCCGCGGGCATAAGCTAGTATTTTATAACTGCCATTTTTTTTCAGCGCATTGGATAAACACCTCAGCAATACCGGAATAAGCATTTAAATTGATTGAGTGCGTTTCAGGAGTAGCCTGTGTAAATTATATATTCAAAATATGTCATTCAACTCGTTCTTCCACAGACGCGAGGTTGCAAGCAAAGAGTAAGGTAATATACACTAAAACTTGCAATGCAAGTATTTTTTGGATTTCAATGTTTGTAGTTATTCCTTTGATGCTGTTGTGACCGTCGCTATGCGGCGATAACCTGTTGCCACAAGGTGGACCGAATGGTTGTTTGCCACATTAATTGCATATAACATAACAACAAAACTTTTGCTTTTGTGATAAATCTTGATATTTTCGTACAGTATACAGAGTTTTTAACACACTACTCACCGACAAACTGGTTCAGCTATAGCTATCAAGAAATCGTGGGCATGCTTATAGACAGGTGAAAATGCTTCCAGAAATATGTGTCCGTTGGGTGCCACCCACAAGGGACGGCTAGCATTGTCAGCTTTCAGGACCATTTGACTCCTGTAAATGCGATTCGACTCGGTAAAATTATGCCCAGTTATTTTAATTTTCTATAAGGGACATCCTTTAATTACAGAACATTAGAGTAATTTTTATATATATGAAATACTAACAAAAACTTTATTATATTATAAGTAGCCGTGGAGGCCGAGTGGTTCAAGTAGTTGCCTGCAACACAAAGATTGTAAAGTTCGAATCCAGACTGTACCAATAAGTTTTTCTTAACGTGTATAATGAAATGCATATGGATATATGCATTTCATAAAAAGTGGTTATTTAATATTACAAACAGACACTCCAATTGTATTTATTTTTATGTATGTATAGATTACGGTATGGTTTTCTGAAGTGAGTTCCCCATTTAAGGAAATGATTAAAACGTTGATGGATGCCCTTACCTTAGTTTTTTGAACTTAAGTACAGCTACAAGCTTTACGGTGGACGAACCCTGCATATGTTTGAGAAGAAATTCAAAGGCGTATGTATATAAGTGCTTGAGTAACGGCAATGGATTCGCCACCTATCACGTTGGCAACCTAACAGAATATCTCTGGTGGAAAGTGTGTGTGTGGACATTACATATACACCTCTGCCTACTGCATGAGGATATAACTATACTTAAAATGATGTCTAAAACTATAATGGACACCAATAAATTATCATATCATAGTCATCCTGGCACATACAATTTATAACAAATCCATTGTTACCCAAAATGTTTTTGTCATCATTTTCTATTTTATACCATGAATATGAATACTCCAAAAACTAAGGTCTCACTATTGAGATAAAAACATTACCTGTAATCTTTGGCTCCAAATTCATCTTCAGGGACCTGGTCATTCTTCTCAGCATCTTGCATGGCTGCGCCTGGGACTCCCTCATTGTCAGCATTGTCATCATCAACAAGATCTATTGTCATATCTTCCTCTACTTTCTTCTTTTTACCTAAAAAATACATTTACCACAACAGTAATAATACAACACACAGAAAAAGAAATACCTTACCATTACCAGTTATTAATACTTTACCAGTTCTAAATTAATTGGTAGAAAATTTATATTTTTGTAAATTTTTATTAGGATTTCTTTTAGTTTTGCCAAATTACTTATGGATCGAGAATCCACCAAACTCAAGATAAATTTTAAAATTTTAATTCTAAGGAGGATTTAAAGCTGTACATACTTAAATGCAAAAAAAAAATTCTTACCTGATCTGTCACTCCCAGATTTGGAATCATATTTTTTTAACTTTTTTGGTGGTCCCATGATGAAAGCACTAGATCTATATTAACCCTTATTGGTTTCACTGTTGGAAAATGTAAATTAAAGATTATGTTGTTGCTCAAACATATACATACTTTTGGTTCTAATATATTACCTATATAAATTTAACAATAAAGTTATTTTTTTCATTCAAAGTAATGACACTTTGCACAGCAAATATTGATTTATTACGTTGATACATATTAGCACTTTATAATGGTTTACATAGTACCATTTAAAAAAATATAGGTATAAGAAGAACCTAGTTTTGATTAAGTTGTCACACATTCCAAAGAGGATCCGATCCCACAAGTGTAATAATAATTGTATACCCATACATATCTCTAAAACACTAGGTTATGTTACTAAGAATTACTTTGTAATTGTCTAAAACAAATTCTTATTTTTTTTTTCTCTTAAATTTGTTTAATATTGTTTACCGCATATGACTTACCTTAGTCACCATTCATAAGATCTATCAAAGCAACTACTGACTTGATGAGGAATGGATATAATGACAAAAAGTAAGAATCCAGTTGAATGTTGAGTAGAACTTATTATAGGGATTGTATTGTTGTACACAATTGGAAGATAACAAAGAAACTGTGGAGTTTGTTTTGCCATTTTTGCACCTGACTCGGGTTATAGTCATCTCATATTTAATGTCATATTCTATTTAATACGAGTGACCCCTCCTAGTAAGTTCTCTAGTGCTTCCTGTGTCTATTCATCATCATAAATTTAAGAGCTGGGCTCGTCGGTCAGTGTTTCTGATGCAGTGTGTCTGTGTATATTAAATATGAGATGACTGTAAGAGATAAAAATCATGTTCGGCCATGATGTTTAGTCTGATTATACTGGTTCCTCATTACTAAGCAGAACATTTAGGTGAGGAGAGCAGGTAGAGTTTGTAATTGTTCAAGATAGGGTATACAGAGAATATTTTCTTATTTTAGTAGCAGTAACCATGAATGTCCAACGTTTCGAGGAAGGTAGTTGGAGTACATTCAGCGTGCAATAATACGATATTTTTATCATCATACATATTTAAAAGTAAAACTTACCAGTCAATTAAAATTTGCATAATTCTTCTTAAAAGCTAAGACACCTCAGAATATTCACTAAAACCAGAATTACTCAGTTCTGAACTGCAGCAGATGCAGAAAATTAAGTTACATACACAATTAAATTAAATCACGTCTGTTTCTGACTTATTTGTTTTTATTTTACTTGTAGTGGTAAACTTCAGTGGTTAGTGGTCTGTATCAAAGACTACTGTTTTATTTACTGAATGTTTGATTGTTTTAATATAGGTACTTTATTCAAAGACTACTATTTAACACTTGAAATTGTAAAATTTTACCTACAAATAAAATTTAAATTAAGCAAATAACCCTATTCCAAGCCTACAAATTGAGAGAGCATACCTCGACTTCCGGTGTGAACACGTCATACTTAGCCTCCCCTTGTGTATTGGTAGCAGCTCCTTCCTGTGTATTTTAATAATTTATTCTCAACCATCCGCAGCCAGGCGCGAAGGCGCGCTAGCATCATTAGAGCTCAAAGTTGTTTTTATTGAGCAGAAGCCTTCCTCAGCCAGGTCCATTCCATGAGTTTGCATGAGAACGGTATATTGGACTTGCGCCTTAGCTATGAGTGCGTCCCATAGTTTGCATAGCGACATATGCTCCGGTCACAGTATGAGGTGTACTGGTGACAATTGAAGGCCACGAGCCTTAGCTATGAGTGCGTCCCATAGTTTGCATGGGGACGATATGTCCCGGCCACAGTATGAGATGTACTGGTGGCAATTGAAGGCCATCCGCCCTAGCTATGAGTGCGTCCCATAGTTTGCATGAGGGCGATATGTTCCGGCCACAGTATGAGATGTACTGGTGGCAATTGAAGGCCATCCGCCCTAGCTATGAGTGCGTCCCATAGTTTGCATGAGGGCGATATGTTCCGGCCACAGTATGAGATGTACTGGTGGCAATGGAAGGCGGATATAGACGGGAGAATTGAGTAATTATATATTGCTTAATTCCTGAAAGAAAGCTTAACTAAGATTAATGCCTGAAAGAAAGCTTAAGTATTAAGATCAATATCTGAAAAAGAGCTTATGTACTAAGGTTAATATGCGAATAAAAATAAATGTCTATTAAGCAGACAGCAATAAAAACTAGGCTTGGAATAGGGTTATCTGCTTAATTTAAATTTTATTTGTAGGTAAAATTTTACAATTAAGCTGTTTGAACCCTATTCCAAGCCTACAAATTGAGAAGTGTTTGTTTTCGGCTGCTGATATAATAACGCCAATGTGATAAAAATTAAAGATTGTAAGGTTCAATATCAGTCTCCGCGTTCATAATAAGAATAATAATAAGACCTTCACGCCTTTCCACAAGGGTCCACGAAGGGGTAGGCAGAGGTGTATAGGTTGCACCCACACACCACTTCCCGCCAGAGATATATTACAGTCTACGCGTTCATATGTATATATATTAATACACCTGTAGATCATGTACAAATTATGAATACAATAAGCTAGCTAAGTCTGTAAGTATATCAAATGGAATTATTCCCACGCTACCGAAGGGTTAGGCAGAGGCGTATAGGTAAAGTAGTACCCATAAAGTATATAGTCCATCGCCATCACTCAAGTAAGACTATACATATGGCTTTGGATTGCTTGACACATGCAGATTACCCCCTAACGGAATTTAAATATCCAGGAGTATAAGAGAATCATGCCAGATTTTTATTAGATAATAATATTTCCTCTCCTATCAGGAGACGATAAAGACATTACTTTCCTAAACCAGTAAACTGAGTGTAAAGTTTGTATGTTTTCAGTGTTATGTTTTGTCAGTCTAGGAAGCAAACTCCGGGTAAGAGATTAAGGAGCCTTTCTCGAGCTCACCGATTGAAAAAATAATAATAATATAAATAGAGTATTTGATGAAGTTAAATCGTACCCTGTGGGCTGAGCTAAGAAACTGTAAAACACGAACCTTTCAAAGGTTTATAATACTTTAAATGATAACACATTATAGATATGTAACTGATAGTAGACAATATAGTGAAACCACCAGAGACCATGAAAGTAGTGGGTAAATCACGATATTCGAATGTACAAAGTTCAGCTGAATGCATTGACGTAAGATCCCGTAAATCCGGGGGCATATATTGTAGTACCACCAGAGTAGATAGATGGAGTTTTTGATACAATACGATGCAATAAAGATCTATTTTGGGTATCAAATGTAAAGATTTCTTGTCATTGAATTTGAGAGTCATTTGTCAACCGTGAAATATCAATTTGCCTCGGTAATGGACTACCCATAATATGATATAGTTATGCAATCATGGAGACTATCAAAGCGTCAGAATTGGAAGGGAACATACTCTAACGCGAAAATCGTCAAAACGTCAATATATGAACAGTTTCACCGATTAACAATATTAACGATAACAGTTATTATTGGGGGCACATTCCGCACATTAGATGTACAAGAGTACATTTTAATACTTGGCTCATGAGCATAGTATCTAAAACATTACAGTTTAGCTCCCAAATTTCATTAGTCCAAAACATATGGTCAGGTCGTTTTATAAGTCTAGGTTGGGAGACCCCAAACTAGCATTGATGCATACATCCTTAAAAGCCTTAGCGTAAGAGGCAACTCGGAGTGTGTCGAAGAAAAAATTGTGTGCATTCTTTATACACCACTTTAGTACCCACCGGAGAAAAATTTCGGTATCTTAAATTCTGACCAAAGATAATGTAGTAGCTGAGGACTGTATGAAAACAATTGTCGGTTATATGCGATTTCAGGAGACCACTACTCTTTAAATGCCGAGTGGGGATTTTATTTGGCGAGGAAAGATAACTGTCGCTATATAAAAATATTTGGATATTACCAACAAGATTTACTATATCTTCTGGAAAATTTTCTCGCTGGTCCAAGGTTCTCACATTGAATCCTACTCGTACTTCCTGCGAAGGAGGAAGGAAGAAGGAGGTGCAGTGTGCACCCCCTAGTAGTCTAATATTTAATTGTTCAGATTTGCCAGGCAAGGTTGTAGGTTCACTGAGAGTGTAAGCCCTTTTAAAAGAATTTGGCAGACCAACTTTTGAGATTTGCAAACATATCCTGGTATAGGAAAAGTATATGAAGACATAATCGGTGCGCGAAAATATGAGTCTTATATATATATTTTCACTAGACTAATTCGGTAGGAGATGAAACGAGATCTCGAACATGTTTGTGGTAAACAAGCTTGTGTGTTTACTTTAATATGTAATCGGATACACAGATTAGAAAGTTATTTCGCCGCACGGCCCGCACGTGTATGCTTGGTCCCCTTTGGAACTAGGAATATGTAGAACAAAGCTTGGGGTGGCTAGAACCGATTCCAATACGCCCTGTTCTATCTATTATTTTCCGAATTTTTGGCTCCGTACTGATACTGCGGTGTATATGAAAACGTTCGAAACACGGCAACGGCAGAGCTTATTAGTGAGAACCTCTGTAATAATTAATATATAAAACATAAATAATAGTGTAAGTGGCATTGGCCGATCTAATATGAAATATAAATAAATAACTAGGCCAGTTTGCCTGCTTGAAAAGTGTGCTAGTCATTTTAAATGTCGCTGTAAAACGTCGTGCTTGGCGGTTTTTATATTGTGTATTGACGCAACATATACATCACACTTACGATTGCGACTCTGCAAAGGGAAGGCTGCCTAGGGCTGCTTGTAGAAGCAGTAGCGTAGCCGCGTACTGGATTAATTACATGTCTTCTTGGTTCTGCGTTGTGCGCAAAAGTTATCATTTGCAGCTCTGCGAAGTAAAAGTAGCATTAGGACTGATTGTAGATACAGCAATACGGCTACGTTGCGGGTTAGAGACGATTCTCCTTAGTTCCGCCCTTAGCGCAACGGTTGAACGCAGTCCGCAGAGAACCTTTTCGGTGGCATCATTCGATTGTGATCCTACAAAGGGAAGGCTCCAAAGAGTTGGTTATAGAAGCAGCGGCGGGGCCGCGTGCTGCATTAAAGATGAGTTTTCTTGGTCCTACTCTTTGCGCAAGAGTTCCAAGTTTGCAGCTCTGTGAAGCGAAAGCTGCGTTAGGACTGGCTGTATAACAGCGAATCGGTCAACGTTGTGTGTTAGAAATAACACAATTTTTCTTGCCGCAACTCACGCCTGGGTGGAGTGCGATCTGAAAGAAACCTTCTCAGTGCCACCATTCCCGGATACTTTTCAGTGCAGCCCAGCCGAGAGGTAAAAACTATAAGCCTTGAAGACCTTTTCATTCTCGGAATTGTAGAGCATTAGCCACTACTGCCGAGGTCTTTATTTAGATCTTCACGAAAGGGATCCCGTGGGGGTACCTGAAGGGGTACACAGGAATGGGCAGCATCTATACACCCATTTTAAGTGATATAATACAGGCAACGTGACAAATGGAGAGTCCATGTCATCTCTCAATCACGACTTTGGTTTTTTATAACTATCTGTAATTACCATTAATAGAGTATACAGTTTTAATTAAAGTGAAATAACTAAATACGTCCTTAGTTTCTACTCAAACTTATGCAGGATTCTTCTTGATGTTTTCATTTACCGTAAGGCTCGTAAATGAATACAGGTATTGTTTAAACATATTAGTTACATTCATGGATATCTGACATAAAATAAAATCGATCAGCCACAATGCAATTTAAATAGAGCTACAGCATGGGTAGCCGAGATTTAAGCAAGTATCGAATTAAGGGCAGTCACTTGCTTAATTAAATGCAAAACGAGGGTAGCGGAAGACTTTGTTTTGCACTAATCACCATTATGTGATAACGGGTGTTAATAATTATTGCCATAATAGACAAATAGTTGTCCAAATCGCAGTTATCATGCATGACTTGACGGGCTTAAGAAAATGGTAAGATTGACTGACCTGACACCATAGTACTTACGCTCGTGGCGTGATATACTACTTTTTTCCAACTATTTCGCTTATCTTTGCGCTTACGTTCCCGACGACCACACGACGCGTTGAAAAGCCGACGACGATCCAGGGGAGGACGAGGGCTTGGGACAAGCTTGTATAGAAAAGAATACAGCTATGCAGCCCCGTATTTTCGTGTTACACCAACGGGTCGAAAAACGCCAATGATGCTAGCGCGCCTTCGCGCCTGGCTGCTGATGGTTGAGAATAAATTATTAAAATACACAGGAAGGAGCTGCTACCAATACACAAGGGGAGGCTAAGTATGACGTGTTCACACCGGAAGTCGAGGTATGCTCTCTCAATTTGTAGGCTTGGAATAGGGTTCAAACAGCTTAATTATTCACAATTCACTTGACATTTGACTGACAGTCCGAGGAACATAATAATTATTACATTTGAGATGTTAGTCAACAGACAATACAGTAACTCAAAAAAGAGATTCGTAATGGAAGCTTTAGTCAAAGACTACTATTGTATACTGGTAAGCTTTAGTCGAGTCAAGTTGTATTGCGGCGCTCTTAGACTTTATTTTTATGGCCCAGCCCATTACATACATACATATAATCACGCCTCTTTCCACTAGTGGTAGGCAGAGACCACTTCTTTCCACTTGCTACGATTCTGACATACTTCTTTCGCTTCGTCCACTTTCAATATGTGATGTGTGATAGCTTATACCTAGGAAATCTAGGAATAGGCTACTTTTTTTTATCCGGAGACGTTCTTATATTATAATGTACGATCCTCTTTCACGGCATAGCGGCTGAACCGATTCTAGCAGGAAAATTTCCAAAGCTACTGTTCGAACTTCACGCGGGCAAAGCCGCGGGTATAAGCTAGTCATTTGTAAGCTGACAGTATACCCTATTTGGCGTAGCAAAACAATAATTATCTTATTCTTTAAAATAATACTTTCTTGAAATAATTAATTAAAGCCGTGGTGGCCAAGTGGTTCGAGTTGCCTGCTACACAAAGATCGCAAGTTCGATTCCCGACTGTACCAATGAGTTTTTCTGAACTTAAGTACGGTGGTTACTAACCACTGGTTAGTCACACCAGACTACTTTTAAGTGGACGAAGCGAAAGAAGTATGTAAGGATCGTAGCAAGTGGAAAGAAGTGGTCTCGGCCTGCCCCTACGGAAAAGAGGCGTGATTATATGTATGTATTAGTCACACCACGAGCTTAACGGTGAAAGAAAACATCAAGGGAATATCAGCATAGGTATGAGAAGCAATTCAAAGGCGTATGTATAGTCGTGCTTGAGTCGTGTTAACGGCGATGGACGCTAGACGGCGAGTCCATCGCCTTCACGACTCGCGTTGGCATCTAAAATACATCTCTGGGGGAAAGTGGGTATGGGGGTACTACCTATACACCTCTGCCTACCACATCGGGGATAGAAAAATTTACTATTACTTCACGCCCTACCCCTTGTAGGGCGTGAAGTAATAGTAAATTTTTCTATACACTTATTATCGTATCGGGATTTAATACTTGTAACCGAATACTATTATTGTCTTGTAACTTATGGGATCTTTTGTAGGTCAGCCGATGGAACCAGTTCAAGTATCCACTGGGTACTAGGCACACATAAGTAAATAAAAATCATATTCATTATTGGTAGGTCATAATTTAATGCAGTTTTTTTATTATTATTATTAAACATTTGCTTCTGCTTTTACTTATTAAGTAATATGACAATGGAATATTGTTTGATATCTAGATTAAATATCTATTCTGTGAGACTATTTTAAACAACTTTTATATTTTTAATAGCATTTTTTACAAGAACCGCTTTGCTACATATTTTTTAAAAATTTATTTAGCTAATTATATGTAGCAACCTAAGGTAAATAGTAAAACTCAAACTAATAAAAGGATTAGCACAAGTTCCAAGTATTTTTTTTATAGGAAAACAGAAACACTGTTTTTATTTTCTGCTTGTCCCATATAATTTGTTCGATCACATAATTTATTAGAATATTAAGCTTGGCAACGTTAATACATACACAATGAGAGTAAGACCGATCCAGTGTCGGTAAAAGTGACCTGGATCAGTCTAGTTCAATTATGTAATCAATTAGACAGGTCCCAAGACACAGGCGACATCGCAGCATTCGCTTCAATGTGCCTATATAAATACTAATATTGTTCTCATTCTATGCTGCCATTTTTACTATACAAATAAATAATAATAGTAAAGCATCGACACGAATCATTTTCAAATAAAATTAACTAGGTACATATTAATTGCCCAGTCAATTATCAAAGATAAACATAACAATAATTTAATTATATTATTTACATGAAAACATTTCAATATTAATGTACTACAATGGCCTCAACATTATTTGCATTTCATTCACTAACTAATGTTTCCTATAAGCAACGAATATTTATTTCCAATATGAAATGGCAAATTTCAGTCTAGTTGAGAAATATTAATCGCATTTAGACGCTGCATTGTTGAACATCGTAGAGGCAGCGCAGTACAGGTACTAATTAATAACTTTATCTTTTTAAGTGTACAGTTAAAAGTAATATACTATACACACCAGTGAGTCGAGCCTTTAGCTAATTAAATGGCAAGTGTTGGCGTGGAGATGAACTATCGAAACTCTGTAGTGAGAGTGCAGCTCGACCTTATGTAGCGACATTCGACAATGATTAGAGCATTTCCTGTTACTATTCAAATATTTTACAAATATATACACATTTTACGATACTCTATTACATTTATTTTATTATGATTCTGTCCTAGTAAAGCTTGTAACTTACTTAAAGGTCCATCCACTGCCTTTATGATGCAATCAAGATAGCAATTGAACCGTCTGGCGAACTGAAACTATGTTCGCTATGCTGGAAATTGACAATACACAAAAGTATAAGTGGGAAAATAAACTAAGTAATAAAGAGTCAGCATGTTTATAGCAAACAGTTCGCCAGGAATAGCAGTGAAGTGATATGGATAAAGTACATAGTAAAAGATAACATTGTGGGACGATGGGCGCGGGACGGGACCGCTAGAGAGCCGTACACTGTGGGCAGTTCAACTACTCACTCCCCGCACTTCCACACACTCCACGCACTCGCGGTCGCTACGTGTTACCACTTGCTGTGCTCTGTGAGCAGCCTTAAATAACACATTTGGGTACATTGAAAGTGACGATATATGAATAACCAATCGAAATGATTGGGGTCCACTACACCTTATACATTTAAAAACATTTATAATAATACATTACGATATATTTTGCATTTACTAACAATAAATATTTTCATAGGCTTTGCTACCTAATACATTAAGTGTTTTTACCGCCAATTGTAATATCAATTAAGTAGTCACCTTATAATGCACGGTCTTAGCGAGCGACCATTGGTACTTGTGCAGCATGCAGCTAGACTATCGCGCGGTAAACATTGTATGAACGCGATTGTACATAAGTACAGGGAGGACGCGATACAACGTCTGTATAATATATAGCTAATTTAAAACTAATTCATTTGATATTGATACATAATGTGCATTTGGTAATGAGATTAGTATCTGAGTGCGTGTAGAATGCGACTGAGCAGTGAATAGTTGAGATGAGCAGTGCCGGCACCGAACGGGTCGGTGGTCGACGGCGCCGACTCCTAGCGACAATATTTCAACATAAATATGGAATGTAGCAAACACTCAATTGAAAACCACCCTCGGATTCTGGCGTTCGGCCATCATTAATCTAATGTTAAATTAGAGACAATATTTACAATTAAATAGTAACTATGTTTCGTAAATTAATATTCCTTGCGTTTACTGTACTGATATGCATACTTTTACACGCAATTTGTAAATAAATATAAAAGTTGTTTAAACACAGATTCGTAGGTGCTGGAGAGAAATAAGAATAGGTCACTTGAAGTTGAACCGTTCACTGCAAGTTGTCAGCTCACCGTTGACCGACCTTGTCACAATAGACAATATCATCGAAGGTTACAATCGAAACATTAATTAAACATTATATACTTTAATTGTTGCTATTTGAATAATTTTACCTAAGACAATATATTTCAATGTAGACTTTATAATGTTATATCTTTTAACTTTATCTCAGTCTTAGTTATCGCGAAACTCAGCTCAGGTGCGAGGAACACGGACGCACAGCGCGGGCTCCGCGCGGCCAATAAATAAATAGCGAGTCTGTGTGTGGCTCCTCGTCCCGGGAATGGAATGTAAGCGTGCGCGCGCGGCGGGTCACGCGTCGGGCGGCGGCGCGTCACGCGTCGGGCGGCGGCGCGCGCCGCGGCACCATGACGCAGGGCGGCGGCGCGCTGCCTCCCAGGAAGGGCGGCGCGGGCCGCGCGCCCATGCGCACCCACCACCGCGTGGCCTTCTGCAGCAGCCCGTCTTTCTTGCCGCCCGCCCCACGCCTCGCCGCCGCCGCCGCCTCCATGCCGCCCGCCCACTCGGGCACGTCGCTCACGCATTTGTTCGGTGGAGGCTGGAAACTGCTTCTCGTCAGCTCGGCTTGCTGGAATTTAAAAAAAAACTGTTTTTACATGCATAAAATTATGGGCCGTTGAATTTTATATCACATTTTGACTGCAAACTTGATGGTGGTCGCGTCGTGCGTAGGGAATCCTACAAATATACATACACGTACGTAAGCCTCTGAAGGTAGGGCACGACTAGACGAAAATATAGCCTTTGTCGTAGCAGTACATCCCATCACTAAATACGTCTATGGCGTGGCGTTACGTTACACGCACACGCTTTGCTTAATTTTTCTTTCCATTAAATTTTATTTGTAGACTAGAATATTCTGGTTGGGTTTAATTTAATTTACTAGTTATTAATGATTTAACATATCACGAATGTGGCACAGCTGAAATACTAAGTCATACTTTGTAAATCGCGACAACTTTCAAGAGTGAAAAGAAATATTACCGAAACTCTCACCGCACTATGCAAACAGTAAACAGTGTAGTGAAAAACAAACTTATCGATTATTTATATAATTATAAAGATAAATATTTTGTGAGATATTCATATAGAATAGAAGTCAGTAGTCCGGAAGTCAGTATCGGCTTCAACGTGCTTCCAAAAATATTTGTATCACTTGATAAACCCGCCAGGGAATGCAGTAGATACCTGATAAGGGACTCGTAATTGCAGGTGCGCGTCCTGGCCGTACTCGCCGTCCGGCAGCTGTATGCTGGGCGGCAGGCCGAGGCGCTCGGCGGCGGCGGCGGAGCGCGCGCGCGTCTCCTGCTCCACCATCTCCTGCAGCCGACCCACCATCGCTTGCAACCTCTGCTGCTTCTCCCATTCCCTGAAATCAGTCACAAACAATAATTAATTTCAATGAAATATCAACAACCTGCTATTGCAGGAAAATCACATAATTAAAAACGAAAATCAAAGACATTTCTTTGGTTTAGTTTAGTTTAGTTCTAATCCCGGTCGTACCTACTAATCGTATGTGAAGTCGGGAACGGTAACAGCCCCCCAGAGCGAAATCCTAACCTGTTCAGACTCACGCTACCTTTTATATGTCATTGACATTAGGTGTCGACAAAGTTATGTCATTGCCACGTTGGCTCCTAATGAATATACGGTGCAATCTCTGGCAAAAGTAGTTCACCAGGGGTATTATGACAGAGGGCTTCGGAACAAATTCACTGCACTTTACACACAAGTTGCTGGATTCGTCTAAGGCACAGTCACTATGAAATGTTTATTGTATCTTAAATAGTACCGGCTAGGACACCCCTACATTTTGCGGGGAAAATTTACGAACGTGTCAAAATTATAAACAAACATAACAGCAAACAAGAAATGTTGTACTGTCTTCCACTTCGGTAACGAGGCCGAGGTGCTATTAATATACATTATAATCTCGATAAAAATATTTAAGAAAGCAAGCAAATGATGAGGTTTGGAAATGGATACATGATAACTTTTTTACACTACAAAGTAGGCAAGCAAGCATACGGCCCGCATGGTGAGCGGTTACCGTGCTCAACGGGCGTGAGCAATATCGGACGGTTCAATTCATATGCTGGAACAGTGCTTTTTTTCTTAATCTTTACTAATATTATAAAGAGGAAATATTTGTATGTATTTATGTTTGTATGTAAGTATGTTTGTATTGAATAGGCTCCTAAACTACTGGACCGATTTGAAATATCCTTTCACAATTGGAAAGCTACATTCACCCTGAGTGACATCGGCTATATTTTCTTTTATATAAAAAAATCTCATGACCACCCGTGCGAAGCCGGGTCGGACCGCTATAGTAGATAAAGATAAAAACATCCAGCTAGGTATTAAAATATAAAAATATCGTATCAATAGACCTTTTCTAGATTTAAAACTAGACTGGAAAATTATTTGTGCACGAGATATAAAACCTTAAGCCTATACAATATAAGATTTTGCTTTGTAGTTTTATATATGACAATTTTGATATGTGAGATGATAACAAACAAAAATATTTTGAGTAAACCAGGTAGAACCGACACTCACGTCGACTCTCTTCGCGGGAGATGCGATCCCGCTCGCACGTAGCCCGCGTAGGGCGTGCGCCGTCGACCGACGAGAGGGACGGCGCGGCCTTGTACGGTTTCGGCGCCGAGTGTCGCTTCTACCTGTTATGTGTTATTCTTATGACTACAATTACGGATTTAGCCAGGACACTCGTCTTAAAGTTTCAGTTCTCTTCTTTTTGCTTTTTATTATATATTGTTGTTTATTTTATTAAATGGAATGATAGTATTATAATAGCTATTTTTTCTAAATGATCAAATTATTTACATTATAAAAATAAAAAAAAACGAAGACAATTAAAAATGTTTTTTTTTTTAAAAGATAGATATCCCCTGAGGGGATGTCCTAATGACAGGCAAGGCGGATAAGGACTCACAGTGTGGAATGGTGGTGCCTGTGGTCGTGCCGCAGGCGCGGCCCCCCCGGCGCGCCCAGCCGCTCCATGCCCGCGCACCCCGGGACTTGTACCGAGAGCATCTGCAAGTCACAACACACTGCTCTCACTTATTTGGTCCTCATAGACATTCTTGTACGGAACTATATATAATTCAATGTATTATGCACCGATAAACCCGATAAGTAAAATTAGGAATATAACCACCTCGGTTTTTTTCTTCTAGTGTTTACATTACGCGGTTACACAATTGTTATTGTTGAATTAGAGTTGGTAACATATATACATATATATGACCACGCCGCCTCCCTAACGAGGTAGGCAGAGAGAGAGAGAGAGTATGGAGTCAGTTCTCCCTAGACTCATACCTCTTTCGCTTCGTACATATTCATCTCTCTTCGTCGTCGTCATCGTCTCTTCATACATGCTTGCCGGATATGAGTACTCTTAACGTTCCCTTCCTCGAGTGTCCTTCACCATTCAGGTTTGATAACGCAAATCGGTAACGATGCATAGTATCCATAGTATGCATATCGCTTATTATAAGCAAAAATATTTACTTCAAGCATATAACTAATTTACTCTTAGTGTCACGTGCCTATTTAGTTGTATTTCAGGTTTTTAGAATCGTTGAAGGCTTTCGTTTTTCGAATCCTTCATAAAAAATATATGGTCTGTTAAAACCTGAATTGGCAATTTGGCATTGATCTCAGTGTTGTCCCTTACAATGTTATTAAAATGCAATAGCCAGTTACTATGAAATTAAATGTATTATCCTGTGTGTATTGTATATATCTATCATATCTTATGTACTGTTAATGCTAGCTAAGTGTTACTGGAAGTGTCAACGGTACCTGAGGAAACTTACCGCCTACAACGTCGAAATTAGGTAGGGATGTGTTTACTTCAATTGAGAAGAAATTGGTGTTGTTAGGTCAAATATAATTGTCGCCCAGTCCGGTATTTACGGTCAAAGGAGTTAGTGTGCCTATGATATATTTTTATTAATTAATTTTGTAGGTATTTTCATACATGTCGCAATACCAAGCGGAATAATATGTATGTATATGTATATACACACACACATATGCTAGCTACACTGTCGAAAAGTGGGTATATATATATATGTGTGTGTATATACATACCTCTGCCTACCCCTCCGGGAGCCCTAGTTTTTTTTAGAAACTACTAAGTAATGAAATAAAAACGTAGGAATAATACCTCATATTATTCACTTTTAAACGACATTTGACATATATTCCTAAATATACACATTTTTCTGATAATCCTTACAAAACATAAACTTGCAAGGTGTTTAAATCTTTGTCATAAGAAGTGTCTATGCAATTTTTTTTATTTGAGCAGCTGTCCTATTTTCTGAGACATCCTTTATATACACTATTGTCTCCATTAATATATATAATATATAATTTAGACTATAATATTTTACCCAGGTATAATAATTAGAGAACGCTTATGATTATTGAACAATTAGCATAGGCTTTACGTTTTAGGGTCTTTAAGTATATATATCCCATACCTGTGGTACAGGAATATATATGTATGTATTTATTATATTTTTTAAATATTGAGTACCTACATAAAAATGTGGCACGCAGATATACATAATGTGTATGTAGCCTAAATATAGCTTACAACATTGGACACTAGCTTCTAGTGCTGTCGAACTTGTGTTGAGTACTAGATATATAAGTGCCGAATGGGGATGCCATCTCTTAAGGGGTCCGATTAGGACAACGAAGAGGATAGTCGTAGCGAGTTTAATAAGATTTTTTTTAAATATTAATTTCCGATTTCACTTGTAAATCTACTAGTATTCAAACTGTAGGAGCTTTACAAATTTGAATGAGGAATATACCCTACATCTTGGTTAAAAAGAAACAGCTTAATTAGCCGCAGAGGTAGGTATGTGAACGTAATAAAATTTTGTGACCTATTTGATCCATACTGCGATTTATTCAAATAGAATACATTAAATTTATTCAAATAGTATAATTTAGCACTCAGTAGGTACTTAATAAAATTGGCATATCAAATAAGTCCCCTTTATGCCATTCCTTATGAAACTTGAAACCTTAGTACAGGAACACACACATTAGCAGTAGGTACTACATTGATGCAATTTTCTTCTTCAAAAAGGTGGAGCCACTAACACAATGGGATCACAATTTTTTTTTACTTAGTGTTTGTTTTGAACCCCGGCATTACATGTGACACTTCTCATGTAGGTGAAAGCCTATGGACAGGAGCAGCATCAATTTACCATGTATATAATCTCAATTATTTCTCATAATTTCATATAACAACACACAACCTCACGATAAGTTACTCTGTATAGCCTGTATTTTCTAAAGACTTACAATTGGCCTATTAATTGCTCAAAATGCTGATTAATTTAGTGGACCCAAATATTCTATTAAAAATACTAATAAATTCTAAAAAAAAATATTTTTAAAGTAAGGAGAATTCATGTTCTAATTTGAAATGGGTGGTGCTTTGCTTCAGCTTTGTTTTGTAAACAAAGATTACTAGCACGAATTATTTATTATGAAAAACAAAATATTAAAATTCTTTGAAGGAGACTTCTCATCATTTTCATTCACTTTTAGATTTTGCCACATTGAACCAAAACCAGGTCTTTTGCATCTAGTGAGGTAACACTATCCTGTCATTAATGTGTAGTGAATATTATATTAATGTAAATAATGTATTATATTTTATTTATATATGTAATTATATTTTACATTTTGTAGACTCAAGGAATTGACCTATGGAAGAAGTATGGCTGAATATCTGTATATCTATTGGTTTATTGTAATCTACATATGATTAAGTAACTCATACTAAACCTTGATATACCTAAGCTAAAGCGTTTAAAAATATATTCAGTACTAGTAGTGGTCATAGTCCTGCTTTTGATGGTGAAGTATACATTAGGATTAGTAAATGAGGTTTATAGAAAGAGAGTGAGTGTGTGTGAGAGAGAGAGATTTCAAATATTCTGGCACAACTAGTGGTAAAAAGAACAATATTATATGGCTTGTCAAGATTTTTTTGGATTCAGTAAATGAATGAACTTATTTCTTAATATATCTACCTGTAGGTATTATAGCTTTTCAGACATTAAGGTTGTCATTTACATGTCTTCATTCAAAATACAATACATATTTTTTACATTTACTTTATTGTAATTTGTGAAGTGAAGTGTATTTACTAGTTAACAGTAGTCTAATATTTCTATGTTTTATCAAACAAAATAAGGGTGTAAGTCCTAATCTGTTTTAGAATGGGTAAATAGTAGTGACATTGATTGAATTATTACATTGATATACATTTCACAGCATGTTTACTATACTAACAACAGCTGACCACCTTTTATAATTGTACTTTATTAGACTTGTAGGATGAATAGTAGTATTAACAACATAGGGTTGGAAAACTCTTGATACACCTACATACTTGTAAATGTGAATGATTGAGATCAGGATGCTGGACTGGCATTTATATTTAAGCCAATTACTTCGTCTGATTATTTAAAACAATGGCATATTCACAAAATGTGGTTATATTATCGAGTTGGCATGTCACGACTGTGATACGACGAGAGGTGATTACGGAACTGTCTGTCATGAAAATTTATTTAAATTCACACAAACAACGTCTGGGTGTGACGTCGCTATCGGCGCGCCTCTTATCACTTGGCACGCTCCCGCCGTCTCGCGGCCATCAGAGTCGCCTCGGGCCTCACTCGCCTCCAGTACAAACATTCTTATGCTTAAAATTTTCTAAGCTACCATTATTTCCCTAATTATCAGAATTATTTACTGAATGGCTACATTTTATTGAAGTATACTGTCACGAATATCGGTCTTTTCGTTTTCGGAATTTCGTTGTTACACTTTTCTAAAATTTAAATGTTTGGTCTCCTCTATTTACTTACTATTTGATTCAGTGTCGTCCACAATTCTTGTAGGTTTCAACCTATGTATGACAGGTAGTGATGTGCTCGAATCCAATCTAGATGACACTGTGACTGTACTGTAATCGAATCACTACTAGACAAGTTGATCACGCATAAAAACACTTGTAAATTTACACCACACCATCACTGACGCTTGCAATTTGTTTCGAACTTTTTACTTAAACAAAAACAATCACAGGGCACTCTAGTAAATTAAGTGCATGTTGCAATAATTAACTACCATTCACTAATAAATAAAAATATGTTTTAATACATTAACTCTATAAAAATAAAAATATTTATAACTTATGGCTAACGTAAATTCCACTATCGCGGTTTTGGTGATAGAGTTTTTTAACTCTTTTTTTCATATTGGCAGGAGGACGCCTGCCATCGAGCGAGTCTTGTTGTTCAATGACGCGGACGGACGCGGGACGCGGCGCGGTGTTCGCAGTCGCGTAGCGGGGAGAACGGGCGAGCGAGGGGCGGTGCACCGGCTGCCCCGATGTAGTCGCACACTAACGTAGTTTTGTGTGAAACGCCATCCACGCACTCATATAAACAATCTGTCTAGTTAACTCTGTGTGCTCAATTGGTTGGTACTTGGGTAGTGCGATACGATGTAGCTAGCGTGTGTGTGAGTGTAAGATGTGTTGAATGTAGTGGGAGTGGGCTATGTGTACGAGGTATGAGCTGGCACACATGTAAGGTAAGCTCGATTGTGCTACCGTCGTCGTCGTTATATTATTATATGCGCACCTATAACTGTAATAGTGAGCGATGACGCGTTTGTCGGCTTGCGAGACGAGACGGTTGGCATTGCTCAATGATCGAGTTGTAGTCGTAGAGTGTCACGCAACGTTGTGTATAATCCTTACAAAATTCCGCTAAACGTTTAAGTATGTGAAGGTAAATCTTACTACTATCTTACCCGTACACCATACATTATATATATGTATATATAAAAAAACCGAGTGGCCGAGGTGGTCGAGTAGTTGCCTACAACTTGCCTACAACATAAAGAATGCTAGTTCGAATTCCGACTGTACCAATGAGTTTTGGGTACAGTGATTAGTCATATCACGAGCGAGAGGAAACCTGCATATAGTCGTGCTTGAGTAACGGCGATGGACTCGCCATCTTTCACCTAAAATATATCTCTGGCTGGTGTGTACTACCTATAAAACTCTGCCCTCGGTCCCTTCCCGGGGACCCTTATGGGAAGCCGTGAGGATATATAGTAAAACAGTATTTAAATGTGTTTATATGATATAACGATATGGTTCATAATATTTCCTTAACGTAACGATTACTTTACGTTAAGAAAATATTATAACTACATAAGTTTAACATTAACATTAAGTTTGTCATGTTGAGTGGGTACTCCTCCGGTTTTTGAAAAAATAATACCTACATGTCAATTTACTCCAGTCACAAATTTTCATCATTGATTGGATCCGATGTGCTGTTCTATAGTTGTACATATGTATAACGCATCCATGTGGCCTTGAAACATTACTCACAGTAATAACACAAGACCTCATGAGATTGGAGTGATCTTCAGTAAATTGAAGGCCCCAAGTACAGAGGTCCGTTTTCTACCGTCTGGGACCACCTCACTAGCTAGTCGCAGCTAAATAGGACTACTTTTAGGTGTTGACAACTTCTCGAGGAATAGCAGATGGAGTAGGTAGCGTTGATAGAGATGCATTATTCGCAATTTGTCACAATGCATGATTAATAGGCAAATGTTTGAGAGCGCCTTTATACTATATACCTAACGGCTTATCATCAGCTGGTTTGCATGCTACCAGACCTTACCTTTGTAGTATTTTAAATAATATATATATATATATATATATATATATATATAATACCGTGTTGGTCGAGTGGTTCGAGCAGTTGCCTATGCGACGCAAAGGTCGCAGTTCGAATCCCGACTGTGCCAATGAGTTTTTCTGAACTTAAATTGCAGTGATTAGTAGTCACACAGCTTTACGGTGAAGGAGAAAACATCGAGAGAACCTGCATACGTCTAGAGAAATTCAAAGGCGTATGTATGGTCGTCTTTGGAATAACGGCGATGGACTCGCCATCTGTCACGTTGGCACCTAATATACCTCCGGCGGAAAGTGGGTGTATGGGTATTACCTATACACCTCTGCCTACCCCTTCGGGGACCCTTGTGGGAAGGCGTGAGGATGTATATATATATAGATACATATATATATATATATGTATCCATATATATCCTCACGCCTTAACACAAGGGTCCCCGAAGGGGTAGGCAGAGGTGTATAGGTAGTACCCACACACACACATATATATATATATATATAAACAAGACCGTTAAGAAATAAATACTTCGTAAAGTGTTAACGGGGGTATTACAAAAACATCGAAGCATAGATTTTGTCATACATTAAAATATACTTGCCTTACTTAACAAAATTGGCTAAGAGCGCTTCCTACTGGTTCAGAACCCTTAGTGGCTTCTGAACAGATAAGACGAACTGGCGATGCAGCTCATTCGTAAGAACCTTATTTAGGAATACTCGGTACATGACGGTCTTTAATGCACCAAAGGGGTCTAAGCACACAGCCCGGCTGATGGTAAGTGCTAAAATTTGCCACGAACGGTGCTCTTTCCGCCAATTCTCTTCAAATGTCTTGTGGATTTATAGATTACTAAGCTGTGCCCGCGACTTCATCCGCGTGGACGACTTTTCTATCTTTCGTAAAAAAAAATGTTTTTCTCAATAAAAAGTATTCTATGTTACTTTTAACACCTCCAAGAATATGTGTACAAAGTTTTATGATGATCGGTTCAGTAGTTTTTACGTGAAAACATAACAAACAAACTTACATTCACATTTATAATATTAGTAAGGACGAATGTTTGTCTATGTCCTTTATAGAATCTTAAACGGCGGTTTCTTCAGGTGGATTCGAGAATGATGTATATTCACAATTGGACCCGATAGATGGCGCCACTGGGTTCGTAGCTTTTATTATTTCACCCAAGCAAAGCTGGGCGGGACAACTAGTTGTAAATAATATTATTTTTTCCTCAAAACAGGCCCATAGATGAAAAATACACACGTTCTATATTAGTTACATTAAACGATATTCGTCTTAACTTTCTTTACTTTTCGAAATTACAAATATTCCAAGGCATTCTATTCTTAACGGTGGATTTGAGGTACTAATGTTGGTTGGTGGGTTTTATTATCTTTTTTTTATGTATTCGTAAGTAAGTAAGAATATTTAATGATACCAACACGATTCATATACTGAAACATACAGAGCAAATAATAGCCCGTGCGCAACGAGGCTTGTTTAGCAATAAATTAAAGTAGGGTCCTATACCTAGTAAGCACTTACTTAAGCATTTGTTTTCTACAAAATGTCTCATCTCATTAGGGCATTCATGCTACTGAATACATATGGATAATGTCATGTTAAAGTTACTTCTTCCCCCTAAGGTATCTCTGCTAGTATTTATTTATAATACAATACATCACAGTTTTAAAAACAATCACCTAGGAACTTTCGTGCAGACAATCGTAATATAACGCCGATATTATTATGCCATACTTTGTTGAAATATAACCTTCATATGTCTCGACAATTTGATTTCAATATCACTGGAAATATTGGAAAAAATCTGTTGTAATCACCAATAAAATAATATAATATATCCTCACGCCTTCCCACAAGGGTCCCCGAAGGGGTAGGCAGAGGTGTATAGGTAATACCCACACACCCACTTTCCGCCAGAGGTATATTAGGTGCCAACGTGACAGATGGCGAGTACATCGCCGTTACTCAAGCACGACTATACATACGCCTTTGAATTTCTTCTATGATATCTACCAATAAAATATGAAAATTTAATTAAGCTTAAAATACAATATCTTATTCTTTTAGGCTTTTACGAAAAAATGCATTGCGTAGTTGTTTAAAACTGATGATAATAGCAAGTTCTACCTACTACGGTTCCTTACAGGAAGGCGTGTTAATACATAATAAGAACAATAATAATTCTACATTAGAATTTGCGTACATCACTTTTTATTTCATTAAATTTAGGTACCTAAACCTAAAACTTCGTAAGGGTGAAACGGGTATCAATTTGGGATATCCTTCCGGATGATGTAAGATTTCATTTGTTAATATGTTTTTGGGATTGGTATTCTAAAATAACAATCACCCATATCGTATCTTTCCATGTTCATCCTGGCGTAATATGATTTTCGCAGGTTTTAGGGTATGTTATTGTAGTACTCACGAGGTTGGCGGGCTGCGCGGCGGCGTAGCGGCGACGCAGATGCGGGCGGGCCAGAGCGCCCGCAGCTGCGCACATAAGCACGGCGGCGCCCACACATGCGCCCGCCCACCACCACTCTGAAAGCATAAAAAATACTTGCATTACATTTTTAAGGACTTACTAAACATATCAATAGTTCCCTTATACGAAACAGGTAAATGCACAGATACATTCACACAACACTAACGATACCAAACAATTTAATACAGGATCCAGGAGGCTGTCAATTGTTTTTGAACAGCAGTTGAAAAGACAAAGTTCCTAGAGTAATGCTTAACTACTCTTGGGTATAGGTATATGATATGACGTGTTCTAATTCAAGAGTGTTTAAGTGATATCCTATACGTACTATGCGATGTCTAAAATTCTACTCTTTCACATTGTATAGGTCATTAATGATAGTGGCAATGGCATGTTATACTTAGGACTTAATTTTTTGTCCCTCCGTTTTCAGTACTTTTTAAGTCACGGGGAAATTTAACTTTGTAATTTTGATGCGAAAGAGTGTACAAATACTGACTGAATGTACGTGTATCCTAACAAGAAAAATGTCATGTGTTGAGCATGGTCATTAATTAAGCGTAATGATCAAAGAAACTGTACTACAAGCTCCTCAAAATTATGACTATTGGCTTTGTAGGTATTTGTACTTCACAACTAAAACTAAAATTCATTCATTTTAACAATTAAAAAAAAAATGAAAAGTGTATGCAATAATTTATACAGCGATTAGATTAGGCACAAAGAAAAATAAAAAATCATAATGAATTGTGCTAAGCGTTGTTACGTTGTATGAAAAATAGCTAGCATTGCGGTGGGCTAATGTTTTATACTAAAAAGGTACACCACTGTTTGACAGCCTGACCACGCTTGCACAACGAAGGATGCGGAGCCTGATAAAATCTCTTCGAAAAAATACTGTTCTTGAAGAGCCACAAGCTACTCACAATAGAAACTTTGACATACCTTTTCATCCCCTTAGGGGTTGAATTTAAAACCAAAAACAAACTTCGACTGTCACTGTAATTCTACTGAATTCTACGTGGAAACGTTATTACGTTTCAGACAGACGGGTTAGTGAAATTATTACTGTGACACAAGTTCGCATTTCTTTCATCGACATCTTATATATATATATTTTTTATTGTGCTCTGCCTTGCTTCTGCGCGATCTCCCGCGCCTTGGCCTTCTCGAGCTAAGCGATACGCGCGTTGGACTTGTTGCCGAGCACGCCGCCACCCCAGTGACGCCTGAGTTCCTCGTAGCGCTCGTTGAAGTTCGTCCTGATCGCCTCCACCAACTTGGTGAACGCGGCGCGATCGCCCGCCGATAGTAAGCCGCCCGCCTACCGCCCGATACGTTAGTAAGGGCTAGAGAGGTAGATGGATCACATTGTTTGCGGCTATCATCATCATTATAAGCGATAAACATTGTTATCATTATCACTACCAGAAGAGGTGGCGTAATGTTTCGGTATCATCGCGGAGGATTTGTTAACTTCACTACAGATATCAATCTGATACGATATCAACCATCCATGATAGAAATGTGAAAAAATAAATAAGGTACATCCACGATTAAATATGCTAAAAGATAATTTTTCAATGTCATTGACGTTGTTATTGTTACTTTGCTTTTTTAAATCGACGTACAATATACAACGTAGGCAACGCATGAGACAAAGAAATCTATCAGTCTAAGACGAGAACGTAAAGAGTTCTTAAGAGGAAGTACTCGAAAGCGGCTAGGGTGTATAAAAAGGCTGATGAATGGGGATCAGGCGAAAGAGGTCTGTAAGTCTAGAAAGAAGTGGTGTTCCCTCTAAATACTCTCTGCGTGTTATGTATATTATCTAGTCAGGTACAATAGGATTTTATGTTTTATTCACAACCAAGCCCTACATGGGCCTAAGCCTAAATAGCTAATTCGTAGCGCTCTGCGTAGCCGTGCCGTAGTCCTCGTAGCCATTTCTACAAAACTATTACATCTTGAAATTCTTAAAACATTTCGTTTCTGACGGGATCGTTCTACCTTTAATCCGACGAAATCCTTGTCAGAACATTTGTTGATATATACGTTCAATAACAAGCTGTTCGAGTTGCGATGCCGGCTTCCGATAAAATAATTTTAAAATGTATTTATTACTATAGGCAATCTCAATTTTTTTAATCTGATGAACAGTTTTAGTGATTATCTCTTGGATTCAAACTTATAAACGATATCTATTTATTTATGTGAATGAGGGCTAAGAGCAATGAGAAAATAAGAACGGAAATGTGATATTATGCAACGACCAATACGGTCGTATTTGGGCAAATGTGCTGACATCCTTGAACGTTTATAGGTATACGTTAACCAGCAATGTATTTGCAGAGGAGTTTGTTTGCGTGCATGTCCTAATTTTAGCGGCCTTTAATTAGAATATTGCTCTTAACGGCCAGCCAAACTGAAGTAGGAGCCAGGACGTTCATCACAATATATAAAAAAAAGCATTTGGCCAACAATTTTGTCATGAAATATTTTAAAAACGACATTAATAATAAATACTAGAGTAATTTTATCTGACCACAAGCTTCACGATGAATATTGTGAGGAATTCTGCACGCGTTTGGATATTGGTGTTTGAGAGACGACGGAAGACCCACCATTTGTCATAAATCTATAACCGACGTAAAAGACCTCTCATATCACCTCTGCCTGCCACTTTGAGGACCATTGTGGGCAGGCGTGAAGATATGTAATGATAACAATACGAGAGGAGTATGAATAACGAATCAGGACTATAACTAGGAACGTTATAGTGTAATTTTTATATTAGAATTATGCCTTGATATTGGTGTTAAGTAGATATCTATAATATTTTTATATCGTTATCATGCTTACTGCGTCCCGTGAGTGATGTGCTGTGGTCACGATGGCCTATGTCGGTGGCGGAGGCCAAAACAAACGGCATGTGCTCGCGCGTACTCGACAAAAATTCGACATCGTTCGCCCAAGAATGCACAGTGCGGTTATTTTTAGAGGTTGCGAGGTGCGCGGGGGCGGCGGCGACGTCTGGTGTCGGTCTGCCGGGGCCTGCCGGCGATAACCGAAATAGCTTCTCCAGCTGGCGGTACCTGGCCACGTGGCAGCAGTCCTGCCTTACCTGTCCTGTCTGCAGACGCTGACGACTATCAGAAGAGGATTAGGACTACGAGGACCTAAATTGCTGCTTAAAGTATACAAGCGTTAAACTCGTACTCAATACTACGTTTCTAGACCCGGAAGCAATCGGTTATTATCTGCTCTGGGAATTATTATGTTAGAAAGGTAAAGACCTGTCTTGAGATTATGGTTTATTTAGCTGAATGTGGCCTAGACTCCAGATAATATTTCAATGAGGATGGATAATAATATAATTAATTGCTACTTATTCCCGTGTACTAAATAATTTCAGTATCTGCCAGATAGATAATGAGGAATTTATAGCGGGGAAATCACGCAAATACCACGCGCGTCTTATCAATCGCTTTTGGTTAGAGTTATGTTTGTCGCAAGAAACATCACAACCATAACCAATGATCACGTGTACCGTTCTGATGTAAGATTATCTTTAATTGAAGACTGTAATAATGACATAAAAAGAAATGCATGAGAAAAACTACAAACGTCAGAATAAAAAAATACGAACACTGCAGATAACATAGAGGGTAGGCCAGTGTCTTAATCCTGAAGACGATTAATGTTAATGCTACTCTAGTGACTACGGGGCATTCATTAATTATGTCAAGTAATTTTGGCGATTTTTCGACCTCCTCCTTTTTGTGGGATGTCGCGGGATTCTGATCGACACCCTCACTCCGCCCTTAATTTTACCTAAGATTTTTTTGTAAATAAATTGATCAGTGCTGGATCGCGTAACATTTACAAAAATATATATCTAGATAAGCCATATTTTTATGGAGTAACATTTTATTTAATTTGACCCAGTTTTCAAGCAATTTTCGAAAGTTTCTTGCGGAAAGATTACGTGATATTTGATGAGTCCACCCTCTCCCCCACGTGAGATTGGGTGAGGTTCGGCTTGATCCCCTCCCCACCTAGACGCCTCACGTAATTAATGGGTGGTCCCTACCCAAAGATAAAAAAGGAAAATATCGTACGTCGCACCTGTTAATCTTAGGATCGATACCCAATCGATTATTTTTTATTGGTACATAGGTAAATATAACAGCTGAAATAATATTAATTACTTTACCTACATGCCAGTAGGGTCTAAACTGGCTATTGAGAGCTTCCATGTTCTAAAACTTTTTGTGTTATATAAGGTTTAGTTGAGTAAGTACGTTTGGTACTGGGGTACTGGGTAGACAGGGAGAATACAGCACCAGTCGTTTCTTGAATAACATACCTCTAACCTAACCTAACTCTAACATATCAGCCAAATTCATCAGTCTCCTCATACGGGGTACCGTAATTTGTGACTAAATTGCGTTAATTGGTGCCGTCCTTATTCTCTAAGTAAACCAGAAATCTGTATAATATCTAATTAGGAAAATAAGGGAATGACAAATTATATATCTTTATATAAATGTATAATAATATTAACAATCTATTTCTGTATTGTTCAGGAAACTTAAATGATGCCTGGATAGGTTAATATCTTGACATACTTATTAGTGTTTTTTATTGTACTTAAGAACGTTAGGTTAGCATACGGCGACCCTTAATATTCGGAATGACCACTTCCCGATCAGCCTTTTGATTACTTGTGCATTACGACAACTGGCTGCCGAGAACGCGATAAGTTTCCTCAGTAGGTATATATTATATACATAGTGGACGACATTTAGATAACGCGTGTAGGTACCTATCTGCGGGTCGTATTGATAAGTGATTTGTCATGTAATTTAATTTTATTGCTGGGTGATAGGTTAATAAGTATAGGCTCAACCACGACAATTTCAATTGTAAAAGTCATATTTAGTTATTGGATATCTCATATTTCAATGAAAATTTCTCATTCTTCGTAAATTGCGACCCATAATTGAATTTTATATTTGCTATTGGTTCTTATCTACTGAAACTTCTCAGCTTCATTATGGCCGTTGTTTCCTTGAGAATCACAAAAATTATAAATATCTTGAAGTGAAGATATTGTTATTGAGAAACAGCGATGTCTTAAAATATATCTCCGCCAAAAAGGCACCCTTCCTATCCATTAAGAAACATATATAAACACATGTACATAAATATATGTCTAGAGAGAACTGGCGCTCTATTCTCTCTGCTTACCCCGTTAGAGACTCGGTGTGATGATATGTATGTATGTATGTACATAAATATGAGAGATAAAGTTATTATTATCAAATACAGAAAATATTGATATGCTTTATCTAGGCTACAGATTACAAGAAATCTAGCACTGTTCGTAAACTTTGAAGTTGTCAACATGTAATACGTGTATATACCTATAATGCTGTGGACACCCCAAATTTATCAATATCATAGTTTTGTTTATCTTTCAGATAAGACCCACTGGAAATACAGACAGCGCTCGTAAATTATTCACTTTACCCCATTCAACTATTTTATATAAAAAAAGAATTGCATATTATTTATGTCTTCTCGTGCTGCATGTTTTCTCGTCTCTGAATGAATCACGTAGCTAATGTTTATATTGTGTGTGAAGGAAGTAGCTTAAGTTCTAGGATTAAATAATACACATCATTTAAAAATGTTGTTCTACACTATTGTATTAGGGTTAAGCTAATGTAAGGATAGTTGTAAGTATAATAATAAATAAATAAATTCTAGAAAATAATTTATTAAATATTTTAACCGTCAAGTGATTATTGAGGTTATTGAACCCTGATATATTTATAAGATATAGTGTTAGGTATCAGTGTTAGCTTTCGAGAAAAAATATCGTTTAAAAACATGATATAAAAATAAGTAACTGGGAATATATAACAACTAATTGTGACATTACATATGCAGCAAACAAAAACAAACATGTATGCCATTATCAAATGAAAATAGATACCAGTCCGTGTATAAAGAGTCAAATAAAATACAAAAACTTCGTTCTGCGCCAGAAAATTATACGAACCGGCTTAAATACGAGTAATAACAATAGGTACAAATGAACAATATGGTTATTATACATATTCGCCTAACTATTTTCGCTAACGATATTCAACGAACATTGACAAAATGTTATATGTACTTGCAAACGAGGCGATCAGTTTGACTTCCGATTAGATCTAAAAAAAAATACCACGATGCGTCATGCTATTGGGGTTGTTCAGCATATTTTCCTTGTCTTTTGGATGTCTGTTGGCTATCTAGTTATTACTTCGTTACTTAAGTATGTAGTTGAATATTTTAACATGAAGTAATAAAGGTATTTAGCTAGAACACCGCATTTTATAAAGCGTAGGGTGATAAAGAGGAGGATGGTGGGCTGGCGGGGCGTCTAGACAGAGTGTAATTGTTTTCATTGGGATAGTGCGAAGGCAGTGCGCGAGCACTAGGTCTACTCGCCCCACTTGCTTCTCCTAATGACTTCGCCAAAGTGTGACAATTAAACCCAAACCTTAGTTACTAGACTCTTAGTAGCCAACCTGAGGAACTTTTAATAAAGGGGTGCAAAACATTGTCGACCTCATTAGCTTTTAGAACTACATTATTCATGTATTTACAACAATAATAATACAATAATGATTTTGAAACTGAATGAAAATTTACAATAAGAACACAAATAATTTTTCATACACTATTCTCATAATGGTTAGTAGGAGCTTTTTCTTAGTTTTCACGTCACGGAGAGCTTATTTAATTAGCAACATTGTGCGGGGTAGCTAGTATTAAAAATACATATGTTTATTATATGGTTAACGTTATAGCCGTGTAAATTTAAAAATGAGTTCAAAATTTGTCTGTATGTAGATTTGCTGTAATCTCGGTCTCTGCCCTCGAAATGGTTCAATGACGCGTCCCGCGCATTTCTGCGTGTTTATCTTACTATTTTTCCTTGGCATCACATGCCTATTCTCATTCAAATATACTGCTATCAAGAATGTCTATTCTAGTAAAGGTTTATCTCTTATCAGGAATGTTGTTTCATGCTGCTGGAGTTTGGCAACACTATTATATCATTTTTTTACGGTCACGCCTTCCGTATGGATAAATGAGTTCTTTTCGAAACAACCTCTTTTCGGTAGAGAAAATATATTGACTAGCCAATGTAATAGATTGCAAGTCCGTCGTCGACTCTCAAGCATGATTACATACGTTTTTAAATTTCCTCTCAGTTTGTTCTCAATTTCACTGTACTTAAGTTTGTAATTTCAAACATAAGTAGGTACAGTGATTTGCATACATCATGCGCTACGGTGAAGGCAAATATTGTGTCTTGTGAGTCTTATTGACACCGTGCATCTGAATCACCTTGCGTCAGAGAAGAAATTTAAAGACGTATGTAAAATCATGCTTGAGTTGCGACGACAGACTTGTAATCTATTACATTGGCACGTCAATATTTGTAGTTGTAATCTATTTGTTATTACAGATCACGTCTTGATCCTGCAATCATAACTTTGTCGATGACGTCTTGAACCATAGGTACTATTCATTCATGTTTACTAAAGCTAATAGTATCGTAGCTAAATTATTATATCGTACACAGGTAGGTATGTAGATACCTATCTACCGGTTGTTTAACGCTTCGTATTACACGTGTCGTCAGTGTCATTATCACTTGCAAATGACGGAGATTTGAAGGTCGACTAAGGAGAGGATTCAGGATGTCACTGTATGCCGTGTCGCTGCTGGCGGCGGGCGCGCGGCCTGGCTGGTCGTGCGACCTGGCGACGCTGCTAATAAGAGTTGTTTGTCAACGTCGAGTGGAGGAGCCGCTCTCTACTGGCTACGGGCTAGTCGCTGGCTATAAATAAATTACATGGAGCTGCGCGGCGCGTCATCGCTGTCAAATAACGCGGAGCACTCGGCTCGCGCCGCGCGCCCTCACTGGCTCAAGCAATCGCCATTGTCTATGTGAATGCAACGTGCATTTAGGGTGAACGGGCGAACGTAATTTGAATTATATTTCAGATTTCCTGAAACCAATATGATTAAAATATATTGTGTTCAATGTAATAAATAAAGTCTTTAAACTTATACAGATTACTAACACACTTTAAAATTGTATAGATTAATTACACAGATGTCTAGGGTGCTATGATAATTTTAATGGGTTAGCGAAATGCAGCAGCAGAGTAGCGTTAGCCATTACTGTATTAATTGCAAGCCCGCATCGACGCAGGTGTAAGTTGTGCCCACATAAGCAAGGCAGGGGGCATCCGCTTGGTGCGCCTGCGCAATAAATAACTAGTTATTTCCATCGTCCTCGAAGCTCCAACAAAACATCCTTAGCGTACGACAACATTGTTCGAAACATTAGAGCTAAAATTAGATATTAATGCTTATTCACGTTTCAAATAAAAATATTTAATAATTATTGGGGTCATAAGCTAGACTTAGTACTTAATAATATTATACAAAAATCGTCGCTTCTAAATGTAGACATGCGCAAGGTTCCAAAGCTAGGTTAATATGATAAAAAAAACACTGAATAGAAACTATATACAAAATTATTCGTTGACGAATAATTTTAAGTGTCAAATTTAACCTGGCCTAAGTTTGACCTGGCCTCCCAAAGAAATACGACATGTGTTCAATGTGGGACCTATAATCGCATTGATCGCTATGATTTTGTGAAACTTACAGCTTTACATATCTTCACGCCTTCCCAACAGGGTCCCCGAAGGAGTAGGCAGATGTTTAGTAGCGACACGCTCACCCATACACATGCCGGAGATGATTTTTTTTATTAATTTTGATACCAACGTGACAGATGGTGAGTCCATCGCCGTTTCTCATACGCGACAATACATCCGTCTCGGCAGTTTTCCTCTCGATGTTTTCCTTCGCCGTAAAGCTACGTGGTGTATCTAATCACTGTAGTTCAGATCATAACAACGTGACTCTGGGACCACTTGGATCCCACAGCTTTACTCAGGAACCAACATTTAATATTTTATATTATAGGTGTACATACCCACACACCCACTTTCCGCCAGAGGTATATTAGGTGCCAACGTGACAGATGGCGAGTCCATCGCCGTTACTCAAGCACGACTATACACATACGCCTTTGAATTTCTTCTCAGACGTATGCAGGTTTCCTCTCGATGTTTTTCTTCACCGTAAAGCTCGTGGTGTGACTAATCACTGTACTTAAGTTCAGAAAAACTTATTGGTACAGTCGGGATTCGAACTTGCGTCCTTTGCGTCGCAGGCAACTGCTCGAACCACTCGGCCACCGCGGCTTTATATTATAGGTGTGATATGAAATAATGGCTAATAATAACACACAGAACTAGCGAATGCTGAGCGTGCTGTTTACATAGCTGCCTAATACTATAAAAGGTATAAAGATATAAAGGTTACAATTGTTTATTACATGACAGTATGGTCTAATGGTTGGAGGTTCTGGCTGCGAAGCGTAACGTCGCGGTCTTCATTCACGCTCGGGCGCATATAGGTATGTATATACGTGTATTGAATTAAGTAAATTCTACCAATATGATGAGAACGTTGAGAGTAGTCGAAACCAGTAAGGATGAATAGCTTAATGAATGTGGATGAAGCGTAAGTGATCTGTAAGCCTAGATAGAACAGGCGATCCACCTACCCCGTGCGGCGTTATGATATGAATGTAGTATCCAGTATGTATATGTTTGCACACCTAACAATTAGCTTGGTTTATGACTGGGTCAATAAGTGTAATCACGCTTTTCCACAGGTGTCCCCGAAGCCAAATGTAAAACTCGTGCTGCGATAAATCCGTAACTTCAGACTTCTGGCTATTTTGGCTGTTTGACGTATAATCTTCAGCCAACCTTAACCACCATCACAACTTTTTACATGGCTCAGCCATCACGGTTCTATAAACTTTGTAAACTTGCTAATCTTTAAGAAAATATTCTACAGAAGGAAAACTAAGTTAAAGAGAGTTTGTTTATTTTCTTAAGTACGCTTATTTCAGGAACAACTTATCCAATAATAAATAAATATTTGCAGTGGCTAGATAAATACCTTGGGTCAATTCCACACAAATTGACCTAGTCCCAAATTAAGCAAAGCTTGTGTTATGGTAACTAGACAACGATATATTTACTTATATAGATACATATATACATAAATACATAGGACATCCAAGACTAAGGTACAAATATTCGTGTTCATCACACAAATATCTGCCCTCAGCGGGATTCGAACCCGCGACTTCAAGTTTCGCAGTCAGGAGATCTAACCCTAGACCAGACGGCCGATAGTTTGCCAATTTATTTTACATCGTCATGCCTTTCCACAAGGGTCCCTGACGGTGTAGGCAAAGGTATATAGGTACCCACACACCCACTTTCCGCCAGGGATATATTTTAGGAGCTAACGTGACAGATAGCGAGTCTGTATGCAGGTTTCCTCTCGATGTTTTCCTCCATCGTAAAGCTTGAAGTGGACTAATCACTGTACTTAAGTTCAAAAAACTAAGGTAAGGGCATCATTCAAAGTTTATTCGTTTCCTTAAATGGGGAACTCACTTCAGAAAAGCATACCGTAATCTATACATACATACAAATAAATAAAATTGGAGTGTCTGTTTGTAATATTAAAATAACCGCTTTTTACTAAATGCATATGGTTATATACACGGTATATATACTTAATTACACGGTACATACAATATACAATTTTTGTCTGTCTGTCTGTCTGTTTATTCCGGTTAATCTCTGAAACGGTTGGACCGATGTTGACGGGACTTTCACTGGCAGATAACTGTTGTAAAATGGAGTAACTTACTTACTTACGTACTTTGATTTTAGAAACGGAACAATAAGTTTTTGTTGCTTTCCACGCGGACGAAGTCGCGGGCACAGCTAGGAACACATAAAATCACTATAACGGAATATAGTCGCCGTAAGCACAAATAATTAAAAGTCACTATGCGGTGGGTTTTTGTAGCTAATTTTGTACTGTCGGTGTTTGAACTTTAAAAATAACATACGCTGTTCTACAATCTATCGTTAATAATTATTTAATTAGTTTGTTATAATAGATAAACAGATGGCACGAAGTTGTTATTCTATGTGCCGGTGGCATGTAATGCGTAACGGAATGCACTAATGATTCCCTAGACGCGCAGATAGCGCCATTCTAGCTTCTTTGATAAAATGCCACGATAAAGAACAGTATATACATACTACCTACTAGTGTCTAGTTATTGAGTCGTACTGGGATTACATCTCATAGGTAACCAAATATCTTGTCTTACAACTGTGCACTTTTGCTCAATGATGTAAAACAAACCTCATTGCTTTTGCTATAGTAATATGAAGTAGGTACAACGATTGTTGATATTTTAAAAACGAATTCAAAACTGATACGCAAATATACCTATATTGTGAATTGCAAACGTGTGTTATCAGTAGACTAAAATTATGTATACCTATACCAAAAAACATATACCCCTATTAATATTCAATAAAAATTGAAATTTTTTAATATTAACTTAAATAGCACAGTAGATTATCATTAAGCAGGCACATGGTTAAAAGTAATGTTTAAGAAATAACACATTGCTTGACTAGGCATAACACGAGCTTTACGGCGAAGGAAAACAACGGGAGGAAGCCTGTATATGTTTGAGAATAAATTCAATGACGTATGTAGTTGTACTTGAGTATCGGCGATGGATTCTTTATCTGTCACGACTGCACCTAAAAGATCTTCAGTTAAAAGTAACCACTTTTATGAGTGTGCCGACACACCTCTGTCTTCAGGAATCCTTTTGGGAAGGCGTGAACATTTATGTCATCATCATCCTATCATCACGCCGAGTCCCGGTGTAGGCAGAGAGTATAGAGCGCTCTACCTCTTTCGCTTCGTCTACATTCATTTGTCTCTTGACACATGCTCGTCGGTTTCGAGTCCCTACTCTTGACGTTCCCGCCCTTGAGCGTCCGATCGACCGATTTGATCTAGGTAGTTGGAACATGAAGATACATGTATGGCTTGTTTTTTGTTGTCTAAATATATAGGCCCAATCTTCATATGCAACAATGTTTGTAACACGCGTTGTCCCATATGCGAAAATATATTTGGCCATTCAGTGCTCCGCTACACTTGATATGAACCAAAGTTTATTTCATACAATAGACAATGCAAGCGCAACTAGATCGTAACCTCAGAAAATGTTTGGTAAAAAATTGTGCTGGTCATTAGATGGCTTGACCGTTGATTCTGACACGTGATCGTCTGTTTTTAGAAACCGTAGGTCCTTTCGTCCCTTATTTCGGCAACACAGTATTTCCAAATTCCACACAATTTCCAACATGTTGTTTGTAACGGGCTAGTGATTAATTATTGGTAATGCAGCGCGCATGGGCTATTGGATCGATTACCATCAGAAGGACCGAATGCAAGAATGTTGCTATTATGGTTTTAAAAAATATTGAGTTTATAATCGACTCGTACATACACCAAAATATATTTTTTTTACAATATTTGTCTGTCTGTCTTTCTGTCTGTCTGTTTGCTCCGGATAATCTCTGAAACGGCTGGACCGATTTTGACGGGACTTTCACTGACAGATAGCTGGCAAATGTTAAAAGGAATAACTTAGACTACTTTTATTTTGGAAACTATTGTTAAGTTTTTTGTTAAAATCCACGCGGACGAAGTCCCGGGCACAGATAGTTTAAAATATAAGTAGAGATAGCATATACCTACGCTAGCTACCAGTCAGGTGTCACAGGAAAATAGTAGTATGATTCTGTATGCGACCGTAGGCTAATAACATAATTTATAAATTTGAGCTAGGAGGATCAGTAACCATATAATTGCCATGCCATATAACCACCCTTGCGCTATTAAACAAGATACAATTAGAAATAATGTTAAGCATTCGTGATTAACATATAAAATATATGGCGATAGATGCGTAGTCCATGACGCTATGGTCTGAAGAAGCTCGTGGTCCTTGCCTTGTCCACTGTGAGGGTTGGTGCGTTTCCGACGGAGTTCGTCAGTGGCGTGCATATTTCGCCATCATTTTTGCGCGCGCGCTTGCTCGCCAGTACGCAAGCGCGGTGTCGATTGTTTTCGTCGTGTTTCGCAAGTTATTTCGGGCTTGTGCGGCGCGGCGGTGCAAGCCACTCGCGCGCGTCACACTGTCCGCAATCTTTACCAATACAGCACTTACTCAATCATCAATCGCATTACACGCTGATTTTAGAGTGTATCACTTTTATGTCTGTATAAGCACCTATTTAACGCATATAATCTAGTTAAATCACCGCTTGGCTTAAATGAAAAAGTAAATAGTAGCGCCGCTTAGGTAAACTTTAGTTTGCCCACAGCGCTTCATGTTCTAAGGTATATGTAGCTCTATTAATTGTGTATATTTAGGTGTATTATGTTACTGAAGGAAGAGCGAGTATTCAAGTAACGAGCAACACGATAATTTTTCACATTACCTAGTTAAATCCATCCAATTATAGTCGAAGTAGGTTTCAATGCTCTCGTGTTGGGATCTGCTCGTCAACAAGAACAACCTTTTTAAAACATTACAGAGGTCATATTATGGCATTTGATGCCGCATTAGCAGACGTGTGTTATTTGTTCATTGGTTTTGCTTTTACCTAATCTAATGAATGGCACCACATTTTTGTATACAATTTATTGTAAATAAAAACGGGCGCATCTGAACTTCGAGCTTAATTTTTCAAGACAGGTAACTATTTCTGGAATTTTACAAGCACATATGAAGCCTGTACATGTACACGTGGATATGTTTGTACGTTGTACATATATGGATATCAAATAACAATTAAATTCACACTGTATCTAAAGATCATACGCGGATGTTCCTACTTATTTTGTAGTTTGGGACATCAAATAAGTGAAATATTATATTATTGTTATTGTCTTTATCTAATGTAAAACCATTTAGATTTGAGAAATTATTTAAGTATATTCATGAAAATAATTAAAATAAAATATATAATAAATAATAATAAAATATCCTCACGCCTTCCCTCAAGGGTCCCCGAAGGGGTAGGCAGAGGTGTATAGGTAATACCCACACACCCACTTTCCGCCAGAGGTATATTAGGTACCAACGTGACAGATGGCGAGTCCATCGCCGTTACTCAAGCACGACTATACATACGCCTTTGAATTACTTCTCAGACGTATGCAGGTTTCCTCTCGATGTTTTCCTTCACCGTAAAGCTCGTGGTGTGACTAATCACTGTACTTAAGTTTAGAAAAACACATTGGTACAGTCGGGATTCGAACTTGCGACCTTTGCGTCGCAGGCAACTGCTCGAACCACTTGGCCACCACGGCTCTAATTATAAAAATTCTAAAATAAAAAAATTATGGAAATATAGGGACCCAGGGAATTGGGGTCTGGGTCCCAGCTATTTTTATGCTGGATTACGGATTCCGAGGCCTACTGGCCTCACAACATTGTTTGTTATATAGACCGCCTTCAATCTAGGTAAACACCAGAAAATGGAAAGCTAGCCGTGCCGGCGGGAACAGATACGTTATCTCAGTGAAGTTGCACAGGAATAGTTATTGAGATAAGAGTGTTTTATAATATCAAAGATTGCCAACATTGTCCAACCATGTATAGATATGCTGTATGCGGCAACTCGTAGGAAGGGTAAGAGATCTGGTGCTCTACTTTCGTTGTCTAAGACAAACAGACCTCTTTCGCTTCATCCACATTCATCAGAATCATGATAAACGCTCGCCGGTTGCGATTACTTTGACTCTCCCATCCTTGTCCAATCGATTCGGTCTTGAAAATTGGAACGTGGTCTACATCTGTCTCTTTGTCCAACGGGAATGACACAGTGCGTCTATTGGAGAACCACGACTACTACAAGCAGATGACACTGTGTCTACACGATACACATATGGTGAAATAGCAGGTGTGGAATATACTTCACTTGAATGCCACATATGTCGCAAGCTGTTTACACAGCAGATTGCAGTTATGACTAAGGTATTACGTACGCAGACACAGCGTGTTTCTTTGCTATCTTTTTTTAACGTGGGAAGTCCTTATGGAACCTCACCTACGCAGAGAAGGTAGACTCCTGCTGACTAAAATCGACGGTAGCCTATCCTAGCAGTTAAATCCGGGGTTGTGCGCCAATATATTCAATATAACTTGCAACAACTACAGCAGTATCGCGTATACTTTTATTGTGTTCCTTTATAAACAATTACTGCAAGACAGCTTCTTAAAAAATATCATAGGAGGAAGGAAAAGAAAGAGGAAAACTAAGATTAACATAATATATGAGTCAGATAGAAGAGTGTCTCTTATGACTTTTATGGAGGTCAAAGAGATTGCGCTGAAGAGAAGCAAATTAAAAGAATGCATCAGGTATGCCAACAAGAGCCTCGCTCTTAAATTTATAATGATATAAAAAATAAAATACTTATTGCAGATCCGAAAGTAAGTTTGTGGCTTGTTACGCTTTCACATCTTAATTACTCAAACGATTATAATAAAATATCGCGCATGAGATTACATACATAGGTACAGGAAGCAACTATTACCTTATACAAACTACTTTTATCCAGAACAAAATTCTGTTCCCGGATTTTTTTTTTATGTATCTGTGAAATATCATAGAAGCACGTACTGTAGAAATACTGGAAGGAAATGCCCAAAAACACTCCATATAATTTTAATTACATAAATACATCAACGAAAGCAATGTCGCGGGGAAAATCTAGATCTTTCATAAAAGTGTAATGTAGAACTCGAGGAAAAGCTTATACAATTAGGAGAAAATGCTCTGCCATTTAGAATTGCAAATCTACAGAGGGTGTTCTTGGCATTAATTTGTTTATTTATGATATTTTAGATGCGGAGCACGGGTAGTGCGCGCGTCGGTCGCAGGTCGCCGGCTGAGGCCGGGCCCGGACGTCGGCCCCGCGACCTACTTGCTCTCACACCCCGCGCACCCTCCTCCCGCACTCCTTTATCACTCTCTGATAACAACAAGTAACTGCCGCGCCACATTACGACGCATGCCTTCGATTCCGTGCTTACTTGCGCACGTACAATCTACTGCGTCTCGTAACACTGTTGCTCTGAATTCACATTGCATATTTAAACATATGGTTCACCGAGATAAACCCAATTACTAAGCATACCTACCAACTATAATATTTAAGATTTATATGGACAGTTCACACAAAGTGAGCTGATTACATGCATTATGGGTATCAGATACTGATAGAAATAATTAGTGTGAATAACTTAGATAGGTATACATATTAATATAATACAAAGGTACCTAACAAACACATCAGCTTGCTTGATAGGAAACTTCTACTAAGGTAAACCATCAGGCGTGCTAAGAGGTACTTCTCTCATACTTCCCGACCATATGTGTAGTGGAGTTCCTGTGCAGCATCTTGTAGTAAAAGTTTACTAGTGGGTCTAAGTGGGTTCCTCTTGGGCCTGCGCGGCCATTACAAGCAAAACAATACCAAAAAGCAGAAATCATTTGGCTGCGCTCTTCTGTAAAGCACTGTCCCAATTGGGCAATGGGGTACCTAAAAGTCCATTAACCCCCAGACATATATAGCTATTACTATCGGTGACGCGGCACTAGTCTGTCGGTGAGGATCGAACTCACGACCGTTTTCATCATCATCGTGCCAGATGGCTTCTGTAGATAAGTCTGTACCATATCATATAACTGCATCGGATTTGCGATGAATGACGTCAACAGCTGATAGCCACACCAAGTGCTTAGTGCGAATCTACTTAGCGATTTATGCTATTTTGTTTATGCAGCTGCCTTGATCTCGGTGGAGCTGGTGGCAAGGCCGTAACTACGTAAAAGTAAGTTATTTTAAAACTCTCAACCTGTTTCGTGTAGAAATGTTGATTTATCTAAGTCTTAAAAGTAGCAGTGTAGTTACTAGTTAGTGTACCTATATACCGTGATTAGTCACACTTAGACCATTTTGTTGGAGTTTTCCGACTGTTGCAGTACCTGTAGCGATAATTACCACAAACTGCACTGTTTGTCCGTAGTGTTGTGTTTCCTATGATAAATTGCCGTGCAGACCCTGACTTTGCTGCCACAGCTAGGCATTCAAGTCTGTCAGGTTATAACACCTAAATACTTATATCTCCGGACCAAAGACGTTGTTGAAAGTTGTATATTAACACCCCTCTGCCTACCGCTTCGGGGATCCTTGCGAGTAGGCGTGAAGATATACCTTTGTATAATTGTTACCGGAGCCCCAGTGGCCGAGTAGTTCGAGCAGTCCCCTTGAACCCAAAGATTGTAAGTTCGAATCCCGGCTGTACCAATGAGCTTTTTTTAACTTAAGTACAGTGATTAGTCGCACCACTAGGTTTACGGTGAAGGAAAACATCGAGAGGATACCCAATGTTTGAGAAGAAAAACAAAGACGTATGTATGTATAGTCGTGCTTGAGTAACGGCGATGGACTCGCCACTGTCTGACTGCCATGTTGACACTTAAATTATATCTTTGGCGAAAAGTGGGTGTGTGGGTACTACATACACACCTTCGGCGACCCTTGTGGGGTGGTGTTATCGAAACTTTCTCAGCGTAGTCGTCAGTCAGTCGGTCACTACTCTGTGAATAAGGTGGCGGGGTTGCAGGGACAACATATTATTTGTCGGGATGGGAGGCTAAGTGACAAAGGCTATGGTGTCGCGGTTGGCCTGGGGGCGTTAGGCGGCTGGCCATGGCTGCGTCTGCCGGCGCGGCGCGGTGGCGGCGGCGCGCCGCGTTCGTCGACCTGCCGTCTCAAGGCCGGTCTTACACGTGCCCGTCGTGCCACCAGCCGCTTCCGACCGACGCGCGCCGCCATAACAAACCACTCTGCCCGCCGCCCTCGCAAATTGCTTATCGCACCCATCCTCAAAGGAGGTATCCAGTGAATATTATAGTTACCTCCTATATAGCTTTTAAGCAATTTCATTTTGTATAAAGGCAACATCACAACACAAATATAGTGTGAATACGTATTTATGTAGGGGTAGGCAAAGGGAATAGAGTGCCAGTTCTCTCTAGACTTACATACATCTCTCTGCCTACCCCGTTAGGGACTCAGGGTGATGATATGTGTGTATGTAGGTACACATGCTGGGTGTCACGGACAAATTAGGTTAATAAGTAAAATTATAAGTCTATGCATATCGATAGCCATTGAGTAGTTATTACATTTTATATATTTGAACAACTCACAAAATGAACCCACTCGCTACGTACGGATAGACTACCGTACCGTACGTTTTGTCCTTATACAAAGTTCCAATTTAACAACGGTCCATTCGCGGATGCTTTTTTGCAACCCCCGTATATATAAGTGAGGTAGAGCATTCCATCTCCTGTTTAGATTTGGTGTTGCGGGGGCAGTACCTCCTCAATGTCTCCTGTATGTATCAGAAGATGGCAGCCAACTAGTAGTTCCGGGTATGTGTTTCTGTGGCTTACAGAACTCTTTAAATAAAGAACGGTTGTGCTGGCAGAAGGCGGAACCGTTGTTCCTCTCAATATTAATTAGGCAAAGCGTGACCCGAATATTGCTCACACCCATAGGAAAGTGCTTATCAGGCGAGCATTGCTGTATATAAAACATAACTGATCTGTTAGTTCGGCATACAGATATTAGAGGTATTAGAGATATAACCACTAGGATTTTAATATATGGCACTCGGTTTTTTTAACTCTATATCTTATATATTTCCATTTGTACCGACTCGAGTTATTTATCTTTATGTCTATCTTACATGGCAGTAGCTTTACGTAGCTTGGGATGTCAATTTGTGTGGAATTGTCTCAAGGTTTTAGGATATTTTTAAATCCTAAAACCTTGAGGCAATTTAGTTTGCCGGCTCACTAGCCGGCAAACTAAGGTATATCCTTTATGTGGCTTATATTTTTTATAGGCAAAGTGTTGCCTATGGCCATGTCTGACCCATCCACTGCCAGATATAACCGTATATACATAATATGAAACTATATTTAATTAACAAGTATATAATAACAACAGTTAATTTTTGTTTTGCTATATTTAAGTTGCTATGATATTGAATGAACAGGTATATAAAGCCTGTACATATAGCATTGAAGTAAAGGGCTATTAAATAGCATATAGGTACGCAACCTCTTCAGAGAGCGCTGCTTTGATTTAATCTGTTTGAAAGGCCTCGAGCCTCGCTTTAATCCTTCGACAATATGCCAATCGGCGTGATTGGCATCGGCGTGACTGTTTATTTGCTTTTCGCTATTTTATTTGCTTCGAGGTCCCGACTTCTTATTATACGTTTTTTACGATAACTGATTCTTTTTTTTTTTTTCTATACAACAAGAGTGGCAAACAAGCATACGGCCCACCTGATGGGAAACGGTTACCGTAGCCTATTTACGCTCACGATACCGAAGTATCACTTGCGCGTTGCCACTCTGTGTTCGGAGAGTTACAGTGTGTTGGCAGCATAATGGGTTTAATCCATCTGCTTCCAACACAATGTAACAATCCTCCCCCTTCCCCAAGGAGCTAATTTCTGGAAACCTTATTCACCGCGTAGGAACACAACACAAAAAATTGTGTTATGCTACGGACTTCTATAAGGTGGAGGTACTGCCCCAGTCGGGCAGCTCCAAATTCGAACGGGAAACCCGTTATGCCCTACCTATCTTAAAAAGCAGTCTTCAAAGCAGTTCGATTGTTTTGTCCCTTTGTCAGTACTGTGTCGCATGCCCTTTAGTCGAAATATTAATATATGTCGGCGAGTAGCGGTTGCGCAGTGCGTGCGGGGGAGGCGGTTGCAGCCGGCGGCGGCAGGAGGGTGCGAGTAGAACCTTCGCCCCGGTGACCCACTTCCGCGCCGCACCAACGGCGGCGCCGCACCGCACCCACTGTCTGCCGCTTTTCTTTGTACATTCATTATATAATTTTAGACATTCAGATTTAATCACGCTATGAGCATTACCAGCCTCTTATGATGTGCACTTATAATAATACCCCATAGTAAATTGATATGTTGTGTGTGGCGTACAGCTGCACTATGCCCAGTACCTATCGGATGAGCAAATAGTTATGTAGTCAGTGGGAGCGGTGGCTCGTATTGATTTTTGTAACAGAGTACATTTCACTAGAGATTCTATGATGGGAATTAATAAACATCGTGAAATTCATATTGTACCTATAAATGGATGCAAGTTTAATGTTCTTAATGACGTAACTCTGTCATTTTATGGGCAAATATAACTTAATAAATACTTATAATACTACGAATTAGCATTAATGATAATGAATATAAAACATACTCTCGGCATTAATAAATATATTAATAAACTATCAAACCTAGATTGAACGCACAGCGTTGTAGGTACCTATCTACAAGGTATAAATAATTTGTTCCTGATGTGAGCACTCAGTGTTGTGACTACGTGTGTTTGTTTTGAATTCATGGACTGATAAGTATTATGTTCATTATCTGTGAACACGCTTACTTTCAGACTTTACTCTGATATTGAAGCTGGTACATAGTATGCGTATCTACGTACTGCACTGGTAAATAAACTTGTTATGATAACAATTAAATAATTAACACGTCTAATGCATGTTTACTAGCATGTCTAGCATGTCATGGCATCAATACTTTGTCGAAAATTTTACATGATATAGAATTCCCTTCACACATATATAAGACAACACACAAATATTGCATTACTTAATACAACCTTTACCTTATGATGATTGTAAAAAATCCCGGAAGTATACCTACCTGACCTATCCACCCGTCCTTGTCTATTCTGTTAAGGAATTACTTTTCATAGGAAACAAAATGCACAGGAGAACAAATATACATTTATGTTTTAACCGACGGTCTTACATTCTGTATTCATTCATTCTCATTCAGCGTATTTATACATGGAACGTTGAGTATATTATCACGTGTTTACCTGTGACCTATTAGCGTAAGTTGAACCTATTAGAGTGAGACTAGGGAAAGCGTTGTGGCTTAAGTAGGGTATCAGGGATATCGGGGGGGCATCACTCAGGCCCGGACTAACATGACGATGTATATATGAGTACTGACCAGTGGGAGCGGGCGGATCGGGCGCCGGCGTCGAGGGCTCTGTGGTGTTGTTGGAGGGCGCGCTAGCGCAGGCGGCCGCCGACGGCGCATCTTCCGCGGCGCGGGCGGAGGGCGGCGTCGGCGCGCCAACGCCGGACGGGCCGGGGGGAGGCGCGCAGAGCGCGACCAGCCGCAGCAGCGCCACGCACCACCACCAGAGCACGGCGGCCAGCGCGCGGGCAGCGCGCCCGACGCGGCCCGGGGCCTTCTCGCGACCGAAATACGCGCACCGTTGACTCGTGCACCAGTGAGCTCGTTCTGTCACCCGGCTAGCGGTGCGGCGTCGAGACGGCTTGCAGGGCGACGCGGGTGCGCGCGCGCGGCCACACGGCGACTGGGGCGCCGCTCCCGACGGCATACGACCGCGCCCGAACACTATTTCGGGAGCGACGCACCACGCCGCTACCGCCGCTACCGCCGCCCGCCCGCCGCACGCTGCCAATTTTACGCAAAATTGCGGGCGGGCGGTGATGCGATATGTACTGCGGAATGACCACCTGCATTGGCTGCGGTGCCGGTGCAGTTTTCGGTGCTATTATACAATGATTTACTTTTTTCATTGAGAGGCTATCAGGTGAGGTGGTGCAGAGCAAGTTGCGTCCGTCACCACTGTTGGACACGTGCGCTATCCATCTACTCAAAATAGTCGCCGGCGAGCGTGCTGCTGGCCCGTGTCAATAGAGACAATGTCGCAGCTATTGGCAAGGAAACAGAGACTCGCACTATCTCACTGTCTCGTGCTCTCTGTGTTGTGAATTCTTATGCACGGTTTATATTTAGACGTAAAATTATTTCTGATATAGATAGGTGTTTGACATTACGTTGAACTCTCATACGTCGGGAAGCTCCACCTGTGTAAATATTCTGTGCTACAGGAGTGCTGCATGCTTCATCATTTTGCAACTCTGCATCATACTATGAAGTTATTTTTTAGATAAGTCTTAAATAACTCTTTCTATCTACCTTAATGTTCCTATTTCATAATGACTATATATTTTTTAAATATATGGAATATTTGTGATGATAGTATGTATGTTTGTATGTATTAAAACAAAAAGCAGTATCAATATTTTAATAGTTCAGAAACAAATATGTGAATAGCGCTGTGGCCCAAGTCTTATTGCTTATAGTGTTACCTTTATTAAACCAACGGATGCGACTTGAAAAATTATGCAATATGCAGTCCACAGTCAACGTTAGTTAAAAACTAAAATGTTACGTTATAGATTACTCCACAAAAACTAAATTGGAGTGTCTGTTTGTAATATTAAAATATCAGTTTTTTTACTAGATACATATGTTTACACGGTATATATATCGTGAACAAGTAATATTTTTTTTTACTATTTATGTGTATCTCTCTGTTTGTTCCGGCTAATCTCTAAAACGGCTGGACTGATTTTGACGGTACTACTGGCAAATAGCTGATCTTATAAGCAGTTACTTAGGCTTCTTTTATTTTAGAAATTTATCTTTTCTTAATAATATAAATAAATAATAAAAAAATACTATTAATAAAATTAATAGTATTTTTAAGTAAATTAACAAGCTGTGCCTGACGGTTTCACCGCGTAAAATTTGATTTCGAAAGATTTTTTCTGGAAAATTACTTATCCTTTGTGTAAATCTATATATCTGGATAATCTATCTCTGTGTCGAATGCTATCTAGATAATTCCGATTGGTAGTTTTTGCGTAAAAGAGGAGCAGATATCCTCTCAAGCTTGCTCATCATTTATAATATTAGGTAGTAGGAAAAGAGATTTGCCATAATATAATCAACATCTCTTACATTACCTCTGGCGGAAAGTGGGTGTATGGGTATTACCTATACACCTCTGCCTACCCCTTCGGGGACCCTTGTGGGAAGGCGTGAGGATATATTATATATATATCTCTTACATGTGTGGGTACTACCTATACACATCTGCCTACCCCTTCGGGGACCCTTGTGGGAAGGCGTGAGGATATATTATATATATATCTCTTACATTTGCTTAGTTACTTTTTTTTGTGGCTCTTTAAAGACGCATGCAATTCAAGCAGTACAATAAAATTGCTTTTTTTATTAAACTCTTTGAAGGTACTTCTCAAAAAAATGTTTTGGCCGCTGATGCTACTCGCTGATCCTTGTCTTGGTCTCAACTGTCAGTGCCATATTTGCAATTTTTCTAAATTCTACTAAACAGTTCTACTAAAGTGCCAAACATGCCCTAAGTCTTCAATGGCTTAATGTGGTAATATGAAATGAGATCTAGTGAGAGTAAGCAATGCTATTCTGTTCAACAGAATTGTGCCCGAACTGTTTTGACAGCTTGCGTTAGAACTGTGGACATCTGCGCATGCTCTAAAAATAATACACTTTTTAAGACCTTTTTTATCCCATACGTTATAATCTCCAGTGAAAAAATTCATGCATAGATGCTATAACCTGTCTGGCAGTCTGGCAATCCGGGTACTGCTTTGTGACTATAGAAATATAAGATACAAACCACCGGTGAGCTTGTATGAAGATACTGATGAATGTGGATAAAGCGAAAGAGTTCCGTAGATCAAGAAACACTCATTACCTAACCCGTGTTTAACTCTTTACCTAATACAACCGTGAGAGAATGGGCGCGATGATATGTGTGTTTGCAATAATCCGTTCTTAACATTACGTTAATCTGAGGCCTTATAGTCAGCCGTGTGTGCATGTGGGCTGAATATGATGATGATGAAGAACTTCAATGTAAAAATTATTCCGTTAGTCTTTCTGTCTTATTATACATTTACATTTATTATATATATATGTGTGTTAATAGTGTAGGTATAAAGAAGGTATAAATCGTAGAAATGTTTATATGGGAAAACACATCACACACATCATCAATGCTGTATGTAAAGTTACGTCTAAGAGACGGCTAATTACTCGTCACCTGACACCTAAATATATCTCCGGCGAAATGTGAACACTTACATACTTAGATGCATTATGAAAGTTGAATGATAGATAATAGGACATATATAATACAATGTATATAGCAACAAGAGAGTTACATAAATAACGGCGAGGCATGTGACATGGAGGTGCAGGCTGGCTGGGCGGCGCGGGCCGGGGGGGTGGGTCAGTGCACTGAGGTCGCGATGCACCGCACCATGTGGCCGCTGCACCACCCTCCTCCCTCCACCATACCGCTTAAACTCGCCCCCGCACTCTCCTTGCACCAACCGCTGAAGCTTTGCTGTAAAGGTACAAGCTGGCAGTGGTAAGCGTTTTCATTTTAGTCGAGTAAATGTATCATAAGTGTAGATGTATACATAGTGTTCGTTTCCAGAACACTACACTGGCCATTCTACCGTACGGCCCTTAAGATACCAGCTCGGCGACGCGCACCCAATTTAAGGTCGGACATACGCATGAGATAGTTTATTTATTGCTTACGGCTAGGAACTGCAGTAGCCGCTTGGCTTGGTGGGGCGCACGTTTGTTTGCTACTTTAGTAAATAAGCATACGCCCCGCCTAAAACAACGTAGTCCTTCTCTGAAAAAGCTGAATCTAAATTGCTTCCATGTTATTTAGCATCTTTTAAATTGTACCATTGGCATCGTACTATATATCTTCAAACCGTTCCACAGAAGTATATATAGTATATTATAGGTCGGTATTACCAACCTAATTGATAATAATATATACATACCTATTTATTTATCACACGATGCCTTTGATGGTTCGGCAATACTTTACAAGTCGGAAAATATTAATGTGCGTGTGCTTTTTTGTAAGTGAGCCCTGGGTATGTCAGAGGAAGCATGAAAACAGCATAAATGCAGTTGAGATGAAAATTTCGAAACATGGTCGGCATAACGATTTTAGATTAAATCCGCAATTAAGTGTTTCGCAAAACAACTAGTGTGAACGGGGGTGTGATTATTAATATGAAGAAAGGCATGTTACATTGGTTTGGACATATAGAAAAGATGAGTGATGAAAGATTGCCAAAAGAGATATACTTACAAAGTGAACTTGAGTGCGAGCAGAGGTAGAGGAAGACCACGTTCTAACTACCTAGATAAAAACTATCGGGGATGGGATGATCAAGTACTCGAAACCGGTGAGCATGTATAAAGAGACTGATGAATGTGGACGAAGCGAAAGAAGTATGTATGGCCTAGAGAAACGGGCGCTATATCCTCCCTGCCTAGCGGGGGTACCGTTAGGGACTCGGCGTGATGATATGTATGTATAAAAAAAACGAATCGAGGTTTGTCCAGATGATTCAGGACATCTGGATCAGAATTTGCTTTAATTCTTCGCCATTCTCTCATATGTTGCATCCAATGATCACACCGGTTCCATTTTAAATTTTCATTAGCACGCTGGCCTGCCGCCGCCCGTGGCCGCCCGCCGCTCGCCGCCCGCCGTCCGACTCTGCAATTACATTTCGCAATTTACAAATTGTCTTTTTATTTACATCTCATGCTTAGTACGTTATACGTTATATACATTATGCATGCTACTAATATATCCTAGGGAAATTATATAACAGCTGTCATACATTTAAAATGGTACAATATCGGTAGGACTTCTTTCCTGAAAAGTGTCGTGATGATAAAGATTGATTTGCTTTAAATATATCTCTAACGGAAAGTGGGTGTGTGGGTATGACCTATATATACACCTCTGCCTACCCATCCGGTACCCGTATGGGATGGCGTGAGAATATATATATAATTCGTTTTAAACGATTAATCATGCAACGTACTATTAATAAAAAAAAATAAAATATATTCCACAAATAGTGAGAAAGTTGAAAAGTCTAAACTCGCATCCTATTTATTATATTTCAGAATATTTGTGGCCCACGCGTTGATGTCTTTTGTACGATGTACGAATTTTGATAAATTTTATGCAGGTTTCTGTGTATATTCCACTTTTGACACTTAGATGGATGTAAAAGTGATATTATTGTCATAATAATATTGGTTTGTTAATCTTCTGATTTATTTTAAGTTACCATAAGCTGAACCTCAGTCAATTGGTATGTTGACAGAAACAAGAGAGAATCAACTGTCGGTACATTAATAGGATAATCGGTGAAGATTCATATTGATATGGCTTTTCATCTTAACCGTGTTTATACTTCATTATTTATATTATTATAATTATTATAATCATTATTATAATTCAGTGTGATTTTAACATTTTCACGGCTGCCTTGAGCATAATAAAAATATTGTCGAAATGAAAACAGATTTGCAGTCTTATTTTGTATAAACAATAGGGGCTATTACTTTTTTTTAATTAATAATAGCGAGAATAATAAGGAGACCACGTTCCAACTACCTGGATCAAATCGATCTCTCAAGGACGGGAACGTCAGGAGTACTCGAAACCGAAGAGCATGTATGAAGAGACTGATGAATGTAAGTCTAGAGAGAACTGGCGCTCTATACTCTTTGCATACCCCGTTAGGGACTCGGCGTGATGATATGATGATGAGAATAAATAAGAGCCATGGCATAGATAATTTATGTCTTCAAACCTTTCCACAGATGCCTTGAAAAGAATAGGCAGAACTGTCACAATACCTTCTTTTCGCCAGAGTGAAATATGACTTGTTTTAGGTATATACATGGTGGTAATACAACAAGACGTATAATAGTTTTCCTTATTTGTAGATATTATTTGCTGACGCCTATGGGTAATTGCTTAACAAATCGCTCAATCATTTGTGATAGTGCGGTTATTTACACGTTGCCAATGATGTATTTTGTTAAGTGCAAAACTGAAAAAAATGTGTAATATTTTACTTAGTTTTCCCAGATATCAATTACGCCTGCCTCTCTAAGGGTAGGCATACGGAGTAGTAGTAGTAGGCTTTAAATATATTTATGAATACATGTACTTAATCATTTATATCACATTTCGTGTATTATATCCATAATACTATAATTTCCGTTTAGTCAAAGATATCTGTATATATATTTTAACAGTTGCAGTTAAACAGTGGCAGTGGTACTTGTTACCAGGAGTTAGGAACTTTAATCATTATTTATGATAATGGCTTTGTTCGGTCGCAGTAGATCGCGTCGACGAGCCAAAGTGCATTTCACACCGTCGTCGACTGCTGGAGCATTACGCTACGAGCACAAAAAGGATAGCCCGAGCCAGAGCAAGAAGCTTTTGTTCCTCGCCGTCAGAGTGCACGGCGTGGCTACTATTACTACATACCTATTATATACCGAAGAAAGCATATTAAAAAATGTCCATTCCAACAATTCTTAGACGGTTGTAGATCTGAAAGCTACATTACATACAAGGCAGGAACTCTAAAAACCTGTTCCAATTAAGAATGTTATGCTTAAAATTAAAATGAAAAATATTTCAACACAAATATCTGTACATGTATACACGTGGTATGTAGTTTTTACCAAGGTATTTATTAATTTTAAAATTAGTCTGTCTAGTCTAGACATCAGTGCTTGTCAACAAGTGAATCAGGCGAAGTTACTGTGCGTGAGGAATACCTATAATGATTACGAACCGACCGTTTGACCAAAATAGAAATGTAGCCTTTAGTGTGCAAGTGTAAAGAATATCGGACCAGCCGGCGGAGTGGGCAGCGTCGTGTAATCAATCGGAGTTATCTGTTTACACGCAGAGCGTCGACCTCGCGCCCCGCGCCCGCGCCTCCACCCCGCGCTTATCACTGTGTTCCGCTTTGTTCCTCACTCCGGGATACATTATGTACATTAATTAAATGATAATATTCTCACAACATTACTTTAAAATACAGATAAAAATTATAATAATTATTTTTGTCCGTTTTATCGTAGGTATAACACCTCTTTTTTAATTATAGATTTTTTGCACTTCTGTATCTACTGTATATTATACGATATTTTATAATTATAAGAGTTCTTAATGAATTTGCAGGCGATTTGAGCCCGCGAAGTATTTTAATGATTCCAACATGTAAATCACCAGAACCGAAGTAAAATTGCCTGTACTTAATTTGTTAACCGTCTTAACTTACTAATTAATAGCCTTTGTTTATTACATGGTTGGTTATTTGCATCAAGGTTCCAGATCAATGACTTCCGCTGTGGTCTCAGTCAACAAAGTAGCGATGTACTTCGATTGGCATTCCGTGATGAAGCCCCATCCCGTGCTAATTTATAACTGGTTTAACGAGCTCAAGCGAAGTCGTATCGATCTTAATGACCAGCGATTTGCGTGAGAGACATCCTTAAACAACAACAGCTGAAGATAGTGTCAGTGCTGCGCAACTAGTGAACTGCCATGTCAAATGATGTTAAGGCATCCGACAAAAAAGTCACGATCCTATCTTCTCTCGCAACTCGCAACATTCGTAAGAACGAATGAATCGAAAAAAATATTGACGTTGCATTCTACTAAGCGCATGGCTAATAAGCTTTTTCTTTAAACTGCGTCATGTGCTGACGCAAAGGCACAAATAATTAACAAATAAAGAGATGTTTTTTTCCCATTTCCTTAACTGAGATATATCCTCACGCCTTCCCACAATGGTAGGGGAGGCGGGGGTGTACCTACCCACTTTCCACCAAAGATATATTTTAGGTGCTAACATTACAGATGGCGAGTCCATCGCGGTTGCTCAAGCACGACTATACATACGCCTTTGAATTGCTTCTCAAACGTATGCAGGCTTCCTCTCGATGTTTTCCTTCACCGTAAAGCTCGTGGTATGTTTAATGATTTAAAGACGCATTATTAAATTTTAAGTAGAAAAACGCTGCCTTTTCTTGATTTGGTTCTTCTTCTTTAATTAGTCGCGAGGCTACGCACAGGTTCTCACTTAGATAATTGTTCCAGTCACATAATTGCATGCTTTCTACACTCTGACATATAATTTATGATTTTCACACTAGTCTGTACCTACACCGCTCTTTCACTCGCTTTTAAATTCGATAAAACATATGAAACATAAAAGCCAGTACCTATCAGACAGAGTATAATATATCATCATCATCATCAGCCCACTCTAGTCCACTGCTGGACATAGGCCTCCCCTAATGAGCGCCATGGCGCTCTGTCTTCAGCTTGCCGCATCCAGCATCTGCCAGCAGTCCTTCGCAAATCGTCATCCCACCTGGTCCTACACTACGTTTGCCTAGTCGAGGTCTCCACTGAAGAACACGTTTACCCCAGCGGTTGTCGGTATAATATATAAGTATTTTTTTTATCAGTATCGGATAATACCTACATTAATACCTTAATGCACAAAAAACAATTACATATATTGACATTACGAATAAACACTTCGGTTTAATTTATTAAGTATAGACAACTATAGCTGTCAGCAATTAAGTATATACGAGTATGTATTGTCAGAGTATATTGCAGTTGGAAAGAAAGAGTTGCATCAAAGACCCCGACAAGAGCTCAGCTTATAAATTCACATAAGGAAGGATATATTAATATAGCTCTTAGTGACAAATTCCTTAAAACGCGCGGCTACGACGTAGCTATCACGTAGGCTGTATCTAATATGAGTATTTTCAATCAACTGCCTATAAATACGCAGTAAGTTCTAAAGTGAACTAGGTTATCTGACTTACAATGCTCGATGTGTGTGTAAGTGGTATCCTGATTTTGCGCCCGCGCTGCTCCAGGAACGTGCACTCGAGCCGACGACCGCAAGCCGCCAAAAAAACGAGCACACTTCCTGTTCACCCGGCAATCGCTTGACTTCGCAACTTAATACCTACAGACTCTATAGAGTAGTTTAACCGGGAACAACTCACGACCCGGTCTTGCCAAGTATACGAAATTGTAGGGTTTCGACTTATTTGGAATGGTACTTATCTATACTAATATTATAAAGAGGAAAGATTTGTATTTTTGTGTGTGTGTATGTTTGTAATGAATAAACTTAAAAAATACAAGGCCGATTTCGAAAATTCTTTCACTATTGGAAAGCTACATTCACCTTGAGTGAAGTATGCTACAATTTCTTTTATAAAAAAAATCGTATGTCCACCCGTGCGAAGCTGGGTCGGGCCGCTAGTAGTTCATATGTACACAAATAAGAAGTAGATACGTTCCGTTACAATAGCGGATAATAGTGACATTTTATTTTACAGCTCTATCTAAATTTAAAATACCAGTCTGTTGTTATGCAATATTGTAACCAGTTAAGATTAAATCTTATAATATTATAAATGAGATTGTGTGTTTGTCAGTTTGTCCTCATCGCAAACAGAAAATTATCAAAGGTTTTTTGTGTGGAGCTGTTATTGGGCCGAGGTGTTCGACAATTAATATTCTTACGTACAAAAATGCCACGGAATCAAAGATTTGTATAAAATTTTGGTAGTAGGTAGTGAAAATATGATTTGGTCGAGTAGTATACTTATTTAGTCAAAGTAAGCTAAAAAGCACCAACACTTACGTAGGAGAGCAGTACTACCATATAGCACTAGGACATTTAAAACGACTATAATCGATCATTTACCAATATATTACATGTATTATTTATTGTCAATTTAACCTTGTGCTTTGAACGATATGATAAGTAACAGAAGTGAATCATAAGGAAGGTTGCAGCGGGCGGTGAGCGGAGCCTGTAGCGCGGGTGCAAGGCGCGCGAGTGTGCGGCCGTGCGATGCACTGCGCCGCTGTGTGCGTGTGGCGCAGCCTCCTTATGTCTGCGGCCTGTCTAGACGGCCCCGGCCCCCGCCGCGCCGCACCCCGGTCCCGCTGCGGTTTACCTCCACCGGTAGCCACTGCATTTGGTCGAGTACTTAAATTTACAGTGTAATACATTACTACCATCCAATTAATAGAGTTGGTACTTCGGAGGTTACGAGCACTTAATAAACAAACAATTAATATATATAATAATATGACTATTAAAATATGACTATTCATTAACATGCCTTACTGTGTTGGAATCTTGAAAGACGATATGTCTTGACACATTGACGATAAAAACCGTGGTGGCCGAGTGGTTCGAGTAGTTGCCTGCAATTCAAAGGCGTATATACTATGTAAGTAAGTCGTGCTTGAGTACGACGTGACATACGGCGATAAACTCGCCATCTGCCATACTGGCACCAAAAATATATCTCTGGCGGAAAGTATCTCTTCTTTCACGCAGAAACTACTGAACGGAACTAGATAAATTTTGGCACAGTGATATAAACACATAAATGTTTTATTCCAGAAATAACTACATATTATATAATATTTCACGGGGGTGTAACCGCGGGGCATACCTAGTGTATGTTTAGAAAAATTGGCTGGGTATTTATTCTGTGACTATGTATATATTTCTTTTTATTTATTTATCGTGTGAATGTTTGTTTTATATGGTTTTTAACTTAGACCTATGAATGTTTAAAAAATCCAATGTTTGATGGAGTGTATACCCGTAACCGGTATAAATAAAAAATAACATGCGACAATATCGGGCTATATTTATCTGCATCAAATGCATATATTCTGACCTTTACTTAATCTGTTCACTTGTGAATTTTCAATCACAGTTGTATAGATAATAATAGCAGTCTGTCTCGCCCGCCAAGTGGAATCTCAACCACGTAGTATATAAATTAATACAAATATTCTTTATTATATAAGCTTGTGTGTGAATGATTTATTAGAGATGTTATTATAGTCGCAAAAACGCTACATTGACCCGCTAGATGTTGTAAAGTCAATACTTTAGAGCTCGGTACGAGTAGAGTGCATCGCAGACAGGCAAAAAGGTTGTACAGAGCCAAAGAATGTGAGATTAGTCGCGGGCCGGGTTTGAAAGTAGGTATTGTGGCTTCAGCAGCGCTGTGCCGCATAGTAATATATACACTTCGAAGCACATGCACGATCTGTATTCTTTACGAAGTGGCTTTAAAAAGAACTATGTTTTAAACCTGAAATGAGTCGGTGGCTTAACTAGTGTATAATATCAGTCCGAATCGTCGAACACACATGTAACCCAGAAGTTATTCAAAGGGTTGTGTGAAATTCCCTTATCACTTCTTTACTCTCCATCTGATTGGGCACCTAATTATACCACCCATGTTACACTTGCTTGCTTCAATCCTTGTAAAAAAGTTCACTATATCTTTAAGACAATTACAAGCTATACGGAGCTCCACAAACTATGATTCGAGTAATTAATTAATTTCATATAGGCTCGCCTAGTAATACCTAGGTATTATTAGGTTTTAAGCACAAGGTAAAAAAGGTGTCTTAAAAGCTGGTCAAATGTGGCCAACACGAGTGTTTCAATGAGTTAATAAAGTACAATGGGAATGTCAAAACTACTCAAAACCGACTATCAAGAGACGAGAAGAGAAGAATAAAGATAACAGGCGCTGCTCTACTCTCACTTATACTGTAAGAATATATGAATGTACTGTTGCTGTATAACAACACGACATATACTATATAACGCAATAAACAACACTTTTGAAAATTGCGAGACGTTAGCTAGACGCTAAAACAATTTGATTGCGTTTGTTTATCATGCTATTGTAGATTGTACTGTTTCACGCGAAGCATTGTACTTATGTACGTACTGTGTGCGTTGTGTAGTGAGGTGAATGTCAAGCAGCTGTGTCCGTGAATTGCGGCGGAGTTTCAAGACGTAATTAGCAAACAACAAATCAATTAGCACGCCAGAAAATATATGCGTATGCATCAAGCTACATTTAGCACAATATCCCACAGTTTATATTGTCCCCAGACAGAAAGAACAAATAATTATTTAGTAATCTGTGCCAGTACTCGCACGTCACGTAAACTGCGCTCGATTGTACCAGAGCTACATTTTGTTGAGTCTGTATAAATAAATTATGTGAAAGCGGTCGGTTGGCTGACGACCTCCTGGATCCGACGTCTAGACATAATATTATACTCATAGTCTAGATACGCGGCTGGTAAATAGGCGGGCTTTCCCCCGTCCGCAAAAACTGATCATCAAATATGCGTCATCGCGGTGCAACTAACTAAATTTATATGTGTGCCTGTGCACCTTGTGCTCTGTGTACTTCGAATTTGTTTTCGTTAACGAGTTGACAACACAATTACTTAAAGTAGGGGAGCCCACGATGCTAAATGGGGATTTACTAGAGCGTCATAGAGACCTATTGCAAAGCTTTAATGATAAGAAGAAAAAAATTTTATATGATATTATGAAAACGTATACATTATGTATACGTTTTCATACGGCCTTATATATGGGGCTCATATTTGGTGGAGGTACTCAAACGGGTACAAGGTATCCCCCTGTACCTGCCGCGCTTTAGTAAATCCCGAAATCACCGATTGGGCTCCCCTACTATTAAAATGCTTGCTTATATGGAAAAGCTAATGTATCTGTCTTTCTGATCGGTGCCGTCAATATGGGAACGAAGATGGCTCATGTAGCCAAATTTAGTCTTCAGGTTCTACCTCGGAGCGTATCGTACAATAGGCCTAAAGGAAATGTTTAGATGTAGTAAGACTGTTTTTTTCTCTTATAATGAACTAAGGTCAAATCCACGGTCTGTCTGATGGTTAGCCGTTCGCGTATCCTAAGGGTACTTATGCAGATTTTGCGATAGCTGTGATAGCACCGTATGAGAGGAATGGTTCGGCATCTTACCAGAACACCCATCTTTGTGGTGATTTAGAAATCTTACCACACAATACTAAGAAATATCTATATAAGTTATACTTTGAATGTATATAAAAATATATCCTCACGCCTTCCCACATGGGTCCCCGAAGGGGTAGGCAGAGGTTTATAGGTAATACCTGCACACCCACTTTCCGCCAGAGGTATATTAGGTCCATCGCCGTTACTCAAGCACGACTATGCATACGCCTTTGTATTTCTCCTCAGACGTATGCAGGTTTCCTCTCGATGTTTCCCTTCACCGTAAAGCTCGTGGTGTGACTAATCACTGTACTTAAGTTCAGAAAAACTCATTGGTACAGTCGGGATTCGAACTAGCGATCTTTGTGACGCAGGCAACTGCTCGAACCACTCGGCCACCACGGCATTTTTTTTATGCTTTGCATGTATTCGGTTTACAAATGTTATTAACTGGTACAGTTACAATACCTGCCACTTGTACCTATTGATCTGTTAACTCACATACATACGTATCATCACGCTGATTCCCTCGAGGTACTCCTCGACTTACATACCTCGACTTACATACCTCTTTGCTCTCTCTGCCTACTGGCAGAGAGACCCTCTACATACCTCTTTACTCTCTCTGCCTACTGGCAGAGAGAGTAAAGAGGTATGTAAGTCTTAAGAAAACTTTCTTAAGACTTACATACATCTTTCGCTTCGTCCACATTCAACGAGTAATACCTACTTGGCTAATGTCAGTTAGGTAGAACGTCCCGTGACTAATGCGGTGTTTGCGCAGATTATTTTCTCTTCAAATAAGTCTTTATTGTTTTGGACTTGTTGGTGTAACGCAAGTGTCGCGGTGTTAGTGTGTCCTCCAGACATGCCGTAATCACGACCTTGCCACCGCGTACCGACGCATACTCCTTTATTTAATTTGTGGGAATAATTTATGTCTTTATTCTTAATTGCTTGAAGCATTTTGAAACATGAGAACATGACACTTCTTATGACATACATTAGTCGAGTAATTAGTTAAATCCATGACGCCACACGCACGGATAAAGGTCTCAGAGTTTGAAGATAATATTACTTACGGACTGGATACGATACAGGTCGCTTAGTTAATAAGATAAGTGTGGTGGCCGAGTTATACGATTAGCTGCCAGCAACACAAATATTACAAGTTCGAATCCTGACTGTACCAATGAGTATATTTAACTTAAATACAGTGATTAGCGACACCACGAGCTTTGCGGTGAAGGGAAATATCGAGAGGAAACCTGTATCATAGTATAAAGAGAGGGAGTAAGTAGGCTATCTCCGGCCCAATTCTCGATATAATTGCCTACTGTATTAGGGTTGTCACTTTTAGCTAAATATTAGGCGCAGCTGTTCGCGCTTCGCGCAGCCACTGAAGGCGTCTGAAATAAAAAGCACATTTAATATACATTAGGTATCTATAATAAAAAAATGAATAAAGTGAATGAAATATTATCATTAAAAGAAATAAAAACAACATTGAAAACTAACGACTGTCTCTTAGACTATAATCGAATTTGTTGTTATGATTCGAACTTTGTTTTATATGTATTTGATTTACTATTAGTCAATTAGGTACTCGTACATACTTATTTTGAATTACTATACCTACAATACTGAGAAATCGGCATAACTAAACGTAAACAAAGAAATAGCGGCAAACCAATTGCCAGATCAAAAGTACCTAATACATTCTAGTAGGAAATTAGGCCTACCTCCTACCTACTTCCTATGTGATAGAAAACTAATACAAACAAAAAATATGTAAGTACGTAGGTCTCTCTCCTCTCTCGTAGATCTCATCACCAAGTAAAATTATATTATGCTAGAATAAGTGTCTAGCTTACCTTTCCTGTTCAATAGGTAATCTGAACAGAGACAGGTCTGGAATCGATGAATTATTAAGACACCCAAGCACACAGCAATACGTTCTTCTGCGATTATCAGACATTTTGATGATGATATTGATGAATAAATCATTTAGCGGTGCCGAAAAGCCGTGACGCGCGCGCGAACCTCGTGCAGTGTTAGCCCCGACTGGCGCACTGAGAAACGGGTCGAGATTTTGTTAAAGTGTGCGTGCGTCGACACATAGATACAATAGCGCACACATACAAGCCGCGCGCGGTGCGTTTGTATGAAGATAACCTACTTGCTCTCTTTATACTATGCCTGTATGACTCGCAATCTGACACGTTGGTACTTAAAAATATATGTCTGGCGGAAAGTCGGTGTGGGGCTACTATCTATACACCTCTGCCTACCCCTTGAAGGTAAGGCGTGCGAATATTTAATTAATAAGCCTAATAATTATAATTGTTAAGGAGAATAGCAAGCCATTGCTATGGTTGCCGAGTGAGCCTGTTGCGCATGGGATGAGGGATGAGAGATTCTTGAGATTTTAATTCCGCCCGCACCGCCCGCCCTGCTCTATCACTTCATTGTGCAGTGTTTCTAAAATTTAGTTTTAGGTTACATAGGTAATTTTTTTTTATTCTCAATGGGTTTAAATTAAATGATTTTTTGTTTATTTTTTACAGAGTAATAGCAAGCATATGCGAATACTTTAGTATGTATTTTTTTCGATAGGTGGCAAAACGGGTTGAAGCAGGATTAATAACATTAAATCATATTGTAATTCGAAAATATTTCATTTAAAACTGGAATTATCGACACATTCAGACAAGGGGGTGGTGAGAATAATACTATCAATGTTTGAAAAACACCTTTTTTTCTTGCGAATTGCACAAATATTTTGAGCGCATCGAACGAGCATTGTTTCGTGGTGAGGTTATTGAACCGGCTACCTTCATTACTAAATATATTATGCGCTTTATTTTTAACAATTTTCAACGACGACATCGAAGGAGAGAAACAACGAACAGTAAGTACGGTTTTGATTTGTAATCACCTGAAAAGTATTGTTTATCATGCGATGGAATTACTATAAAATTTAAGAATTAAACGAACAGTCTTGATATAAGGCTTTGATCGCTATTCCTTGCGGGTCTATATCTCCTCTTTAGAAAATATCCTTTTTAAGAATAATATGTAGACTATAGAGTGTAATAAGTACCTACCGAAAAATAATACAACTATACAAATATACGTATATTTAAACAGGCCGCGGCCGGGTACTGAGCGGTTTCAAAGGAGTTTTATTTTCGCGATCGCGCAGGCTTTGGTATACTTTGGTAACTCCTCGTTGAGGTTTTCTCTACAGACTACAGCATGGAATTCTTCAAGAAGGAAAAATATTTGTGTAAGTATTTCTACAGGGTCGTCAGTGCGCGGACGATACATTTGGTGCGGAAAGCGTCCATAGGCGGTGGCTGTTAAGACTAACAGACCTCTTTCACTTCATCTACATTCATTAATGCTTGATTATTTGAAATGATCAACAATTTTGGGAGAGCTTCTTTTGTTTCTTCGTCCAGAAACATCCGCACTGTATATATGTATTTTTTTTCAACTTAGGGAACCTACCTATAAATGAAATATATAAGAAAAAGTTTTAATAAATCGACTTAGATATTATGTAACTAATGGCAGAAGTATGTGTAAGCGTGTAGACAATCTAGTCGCGTCTACGAGTCGTTGCTCTCTAGTAGTTTCGTGGAAGGCTCTCTGTGTTGCAGTCTGCAAATACACGCTGCATTTAAACATCTCTGCTGCTCTACCAAATAAATATTCACTACTGACTAATTTCACGGCAGTGAAATACCTCTTTTTCGATTTAATTAAATCCTCTCGTTCCACAAACGATGTACCTACGAGGTTACGAGACGAAGTAAATAAATTATTAGATAGAGGAGGATATACATTATACATAATGTTGTCTATATTCGATTGTAAAAGTGCGCAGACTGGCACTTTGCATTATTTGAAATATCGAATAGGGAGTTCCATGAAATTTATACGTCTTTTGTTTTTTACTTCGCTTTTAATTTTCAATGTGAGTGGCTAGCTGTTCTTCTGTACATATTTTATGTGCGATTTTTATGTTAATCTATCGTGTAAAATCGTGTCTGTCATTATGTTATATAATATATTATTAGAAAGAGCGAGAGAGCCAAGATATTATTAGATTTTTTTTGTTTGCAATTACCTACATATGTTGAGGTATCTAGGTTAATCCCTTTATATCTTTTAAATACGATGTTATTCTCTACTTTTCTTCCTTTAGTAAGTCACAGTAACTTTTTTCATTTGATTGCACGTCGTTAATATGTATTATTTTATAAAGCGTCCCTCCTAGAATGTTCCTCTAAGGGATAGGCAGCGGTGTAAGACCCTCTTTTCGTCGGAGATATAGGTATTCAGGTGCCATAGTGAAACATGGCGAGTCCATCGCATTTCCTCAAGCACAGGTATACATACATTTCGCTGTTTTCTTCTAACGATAAGCTAGTGGTGTGAATAATCTGTATTACTTGTAATTCAGGGATGCGAACTTGCAAATTTTGCGTTGCACTCGACTGCTCCAATGCAAACCACTCTGCCATCGCGACTCTTTAAAAAGTATGTTTTTATTTTATATCTCTCAAAAGTTATATCAAAGCTACAATAATTCTGTTAAATATTTATTTAAATTATAAGTTTTTGTTGGTAGAATTCTTGTAAGTGATGTATGTTTATAATGAACGCTTACTATGTACGTACGTAGACAAATCTATTTCATTATCTATAGTAATTAGCATCTATAATACCAACAATTTGTTAAATAAATGATAATTGTCTGTCCGCCATTTCAGTAATATTACTTTATGACCACCTGTTAAACTGTAAGTCTAAATCGTTTTGAGTTGTGGTCGATATGAATCTCTAGACATGATTGGGTTCATTCTTATTCATAGCATTACCGAAACGAGACTGCAAAAAGTTAAAGACATATGCAAAAAATATGGTGGGCCAATCATTATAATAATATTATTCAGTGCACATTTAGCTGGTCGTATGTAGTGCTAGACAAACATCGAGCGCATATGTGGTGCCCGGCTGAGACGGATGGCACGTCTAGACACACCATTCATACACGTCTATCTCCAGACTGATCTCCAACGGCGCTTGCAAAAAACGCTCGCAGCCGCCATATACATAGTTGCCAATTAACAGCTGCTCACTGTAAACTAAGCGACCATTGCGCTGCAGAGACAGCCGACACGAGCGCCGCGCAACGAGGGACGCCTTGGTGACCGCTGCACCTAGCGAATTTTAACATGGAAACGACAGACTCGTATATTGTCATGTCATTAAAAAATACGTTCAATTAAATGTAAATAACCTTTGTGAAATTGCGGTTATACGATGATTGTTGCTGCTGGCTTGTGTAGCTTGACTCTTTACACCTGATTGCTGGTTGGTGCTACATAACCATCATTCCTTGCATAAGATAGCTGCCAAATAACACTCAATACTTGTTAGTGTTTTATTGGTACATAACTTCACATGGAATGGCTGCGGTGGTCCCGTACATCCCTGATACGAACTCAGTATTAACGGGTGAGAGTTAGCTCTGATATTGCAAGGCCTATTTAGGGTAAGCAGGTACCTTATTAGCTTTTTGTCGAGTGCAGTATATGGGCGCGTTCATTTGTTCATACCCTATATAGGTAGAAAATACCTGATATGCCATTATAATTGGCAGGATTCATATATATATATCAGAAATAAATAAGAGTGGCTTTTTTATTTCATTTTCGCTTGACTTAACTACTGTAAGTCAGTCTAAGTTAAAAGTGAGCGTAGATCGTATGGAAGCTGCGAGAACATTCCATGATGTTATACACACTTGGTGTCTGGCAGGTGGTAGGTATGTAGGGTTGGTCGCGGGCGCTGCACCTTGTGGTGGAACTGGTCGGTGGTGGGGCGGGGCGGTCGGGCGCATCGACCTCGCGCCCGCGCAAGCCAGGCTGCCCATGCACGGCAAAAAGCACCTAACCCAAATTTCGGTAGCTGTCTGGCACTAACTCCCCAGCGCGGGCCGCACTCGCCTGCCCGCATGTAATCGGCACGCGTGCGCAGCCTCGATTACATTCCATTTGAGCGCACAGTCACGCTCGTGTCACACTTTTCGTAATCCACGAGCCTTGATTGCATTTGTGATGAGGCCAAATAATGAATACTCCGAAGACGTCTGTCTTTTCTGGCATTTTTTGCAATCAGACTGCATGCGTCTGTGGTTGTTGAAGTAGTCTCGGAAAAATCAACTGAGTTGTAACTAATATAGTTTCAGCGAAGGAATCCAATTATATTGCTATGAGGCGGTAGATTTGACCTGAAATTACAGAGTACTCATATATGTATAGCTGGTTTTATATCTAAATAAGACTAGCGCTGTCTCGGAGCCTTGAACTCGTCGTGAACCGACGAGACGCCGGTCGCGTTCCTATAAGATAATGTAAGTAGGTAGGTACCTAGTTATAATTTGTTGGTTGATTGTCCATTGTCGAATGTAATGGATGGCTAGACGCCAGACAGAGCCTAGACTACCTCAGACGGACGTTCACCATTCAGGCTTCAACCTGGTTTGTTCAGGTGCATATGCAATAATATAACACTACGAAAACCACGGAAATGCAAAGCGCTTGCAATGAGAGCCTATTGAAAGGTCATCATGAAGTACCAAAAATAAGATAAAATAAGTGATATGGTGTCTTGGATCTGATCTCCACAATGGAGTTTTTTATGTGAATACGTACCTAGTTCTTCACAACCTGACGATATTGATCCACATATAAACCCCACATCCAAAATAATTATAATATTAAAATGAAAAAAATATTTTATTTTATTTATTTATTTATTTCAGGCAACGAGGCCCATAGACATACATACATGGTTTATTGTGTGCGTCAGCTTGAATTTTCTCCTACACTTTCTCCGGCACTGATGATTTTATTATCTTCTTGTTGTATTTATGGGGTTATTCGGATCATTCTTAGTCATAGTTAAACATAACAGGAGGCGGTGTTACATGATATGTATTGCATGTAAGGTACAAACAGTGTCAGTTTGATACTGTGTCGGTCTAGTGTGTGATGACACTATCTGTTTCGTTAGCAGAATGAGTAAGCCTAATGTTTCGTAATTGAGATTTTAATGGCATCGTAGTGTCTGGCCAGAACTGTGGTATTTATCTTTAGGTACCCTGCTTATCTGGGCATTGTTTGATTGATAACAGCCTATCTGAGTGAATTGGGGCTTATAAAGATAACATAATATCTGTACATTATATATGTTTCGTAATTATACAATATCCTCCTCCTTTCGCTATATGTACTAAGATAATATAAGTAGATATTTAGGTGCTAACGTGACTCATAGCGAGTCCGTCGCTGTCCCTCAGGCACTACGCCACATTCGTCTGCAGACGGAGGTTTTTTCACCATAAAGTTTGCCGTGTAACAAGTCATTGTACTAAACTAACTGTTTATTTATATCACCGGAGTTAGTTCGCCACAAGTTACCCGCGATACTAATTCCCATGAAGTTACGCTATTATCTCTTTCGTACGATTTTTTTTGCAGGCGATATTTTTCTTTCATCTTTTCTTTCATATGAAAGTATGACTTGAGCTGGACATAGCCAAAATGTCTTGCCTTGCATCCTTCTTCTTTTTAACTTCTTCTTTCACTTCATCATCCCACCAACCATCGCCATTTTTGGTTGTCCTCCCTTTCGAAATGCCACAAACCTCTTTCGCGGCGCATAATATGCTGGACTTAAGGAACTGCCAGCAAACATCGACACTCTCAAACACATCTTTCGGTGGACAGATACCCTTTCTTGATATCTGTCTCTAATAGCCGCACTGCAGAACAGGGACCCCCAGCGCGGGATTAGTTTCTAATAGTCTCTATAATAATATCCATTAATATATGCAGATGAAAATATATCCCATAAAATCCCTCCTCTCTGTTGTGTTCTATTAATATCCTTCCTTCATAATATCCTTCCCCTCTCTTGTGTTCTATTGAAATCTGAATACACTTAATACGTGTCAATGACGTTATAGTCTATTTACCGAATGTTTAGACTAAGAGTGATTACGCTAGTTACTCATATGTACCGGTAACTATTGATTCTATCTTCAACAAATGACCTGGGTATATAAAAATTAATGAAAACATAAAATGGTGACATGAATAACGCTCTCTAATATTGACAACGAAAGAGTTATATTCATCTTTAATTGATATGTGTTTTTTATAAAAAGAGGAAAGATTTGATTGTTAGTAATTTCTATGTTTGTCAACTTGTTTGCAATGGAAGAACTCAAAAGTACTTACACAAATATTTCACCTATAAAAGAAAATATTATTCCCTACATAAATTTCACTTTAAAGTTATTATTAGTATTATATACAAGGGTGGTAAGGCGAGAGGAAAAATCCCTTAAAATTAAAAAATCGTTTTTCAAGTCAGAAATTCTGAACTTGAACTATTCATTAATATATTGAATAATAAATTATTAATTTTCAATGTAAGTTGTTCCGTTGTCGATTATTAATATGTGAAAGAAGTTATTTAATTAAATGGTGAATTAAAAGTAAATAATGATTGCATGCAATGGCTGATCGCCACGAATTACTCTGCTGTATCACACTAGAGTTTGTCTAGATCTTGAATAACAATACGTTCAAAGTTATACAAATTTGTGAAGAGGAATTGAGATGTAAAATACCAGAACAATGCAATCTCAGACGTACGACCAATGACCTCATTAGTAACGATATAGCAACATCCGACGAATTCACGATAGCACAATTGCAATTACTTGTAAAACATGTGACAACGCTAGACTTCATTTGAGTGAGCACAGTGAGCATCTTAGATAGTAATATCTTATTATATTATCAACTGAAACTTGATAGCTGTGCCGAATAAGAACATATAGCAGACATTTTTACGACACTAAATTAGGCCGTGTAACTGTTGCGAGCCATATAACTGTGGACATTCTGTTAATTTGGATTATTGAATGTACATATAAAGATACTGGACCGATTAGTGTTTTAACCGACTTACAAAAAAGAGGAGGTTCTCAATTAGTCGGAATCTTTTTTTTCTGAACTTAAATATGGTGACTTCTGACACACTGCGAGCTTTACGGCGATGGCAAAGGCTGATAGGAAACTTGTAGACGTGACAGTATAAACTCCATATTTTTTACTAACTAAATTGAAAATGAATGCATAGTTCAGACATATACATAGTACATAATTCAGTCTCTAAATTTAATATACTACAAATAATAATTAAGATGACATTAGAAATGTATGGGAGTATGATAAAGGCAGACAACATAAACGCAGACAGACACTGATAATACAATACGTTCGAAGCGTGAAGTGTGGCTGTGGCAGACTGATAATGTTGATAGCTGCACGTTACGCCGCGTGCGTTAGAACATGATATATTATCTGTATCTTTAATTACACAAATTGTTACAAAGAGACAAAACCCAATTAGTTTTCTGACTGACTCATCAGTGTAAAGCTCCAGTATAATAAATAGCTATCCAGTATAGAGCTAGAATCACGAAATGTGTAGAATCTCGGAATTATTTTTGGACTGGGTTTTGATTCAGCATTCGGTTTCAAATTATACATACATACATATCGTCACCATACCAGAATATATGTACGAATATAAATACGGTTTCAAATTATTTTTAAATAGTGCATCAGTTGAGTACTAATGCCACTGTTACAATATAACAAAACTAATATAAGCCGTATTCTAGGATGAAGATATTAAATCTCACAAAATAGGTATCTATTAAAAGTTTACGCTAAATTGCAAAGATTCTGAAATTTAGAGATCATCTCTTACGTACGAGTAGAGTAAGTACCTCGTTCGTGAGCTCTGTACTCGCTTTTCAGCATTAATACATATATATTTGATAATACGGACGTAATAAATCGCTAGCAAGATTAAATTTGTGTTTAAAATAAATAAATATCACACACCTTAATTACACATTTAATTATAAAAGCTTAAAAACAGAATCTTAGTCAATTTTCGACGTTGTCAACTCAAGTTATTAATGAAAATATATTGTTTCTTACTTATCCGCGTCTCGCAAATGTTACAAACACGATTAGTGGTCTTGTATTACAATAAAAACTATGTAGTATATTATACGTTGTGCAGACAATGACTAAGCTGAGTCGATTAAATATAGGGGGCGAACGAGCTGTGCCATGTTTCTAAGAGATATACAAAAGTAGACAATAGTTGTCTACTTTTGATGTTACAAACAATGATATTGGTTACAAATGAGTACTTTGGTCAGATTTTATAAGAGCTCGGTCGAGAAAAGTTACAAATTTTTTATACTATAAAGATGCTTATATAAATTTATTTTTATTTCTTTTTAAAAAGAACTTAAACATAATAAGTACTGGCGCTCTTTAACCTCTGCCTACCCCGTTAGTGACAGCGTGATTATATGATGATGAAACATAGTAAGGGTACAAAATAGTTAGATTAGGATAGGTTAGTCGTAAAGATCGATCAGATACCGCTTCTATCAGTGCAGCTATCTCACAAGGACTTCTGGTAATTGTATCCACCACAAAATGAGATCTTTAGTCAGGTGGAAGTACTATCATAATAAAGCAGAAACACGATATCCTTGCACCTTACCTCACAGGAATACCCGGTTGTTTACAAATTTCCAGGCTCAAATAGCGAGCGGAACTCGAAGAATAATATTTTCTAACATGTTGTTAGAAGTAGTTCGTGAATTTACGTGTATATTGTTTACGAACCTGGAATGCCAAACCGTTTTGAGTGCACAAAGGAGTCGCATTCGTCCATATTATCATTGTCATTGGGTATGTCTTATGATTCATTCCTCACGTTCCTTTGACTGTCCACTGTTCGTACAAACACCTTTTGCCACAAATACAATTTTGAATGTCGCGGGTGAGTCAATTGAGTTTAGGTGTATTTAATTGCACGATCAATAATAAATCCCGTCAATATACTCGATTTAAAATCAGTGTGTTAATACATCTCGATACAAATAAGATTCATTTTCGTTGTTCTGTACGATGCAGTTATTATACATAAATAGCCAACGATAATTATAACTCATACCTTCAGCTGTAAGGCCAGAATAACAACAGAAATATTGGTTTTACCGACGCATATCTTAACCTTAACTTATATATATATATATCCTGAGGTATCCGGTAGGCACAGGTGTATAGGTAATACCCATTCTGTTGTTAATTAATTTTAATATGATGAAGGAAATAGTAAAGATAAGAAAATCTAGATGCCTATGCCTATAGAGAGATCAATTTGAAATGACCGCACATACTGTAAACCTCAAACTTATAAATTGTGACTGACACATGCAACACGACCACTGTTCGTCGGATAACTTTATGTTGTTTCTTTGTATCCGCTTCATATCTTGCAAAATGAACTCTCAGGTATGTCAAATCATTGCTCGCGGCGTCCAATCTCGTTTTGAGTGAAATGCGGTTTGTGCAAGGAACAAGCAGTTGGGGAAACTCTTGTTGGTATTAAAGAGCCTGCGTATGGTTTATTACTTTACCGTTCATATTTTAGATATTAGCGAATTGCCGCATTTATTTGTGATTGTTATAACTGTCACTTTTGTAAAAAAAAAACGTGTGGCACTCGGGGACTGCCGCGGTAAAGCTATTGCATAGCATCTTTTATCAACTTATGCAATACACGTATATACTTTCTCACAAATAGCTGCTTACGTACTAGGCATGCTTTTTCAGTTCAGTTGTTTCCATATTTCCCGGCAATTTTGAATTTGGAACTGTTCTATATACGAATGTGTTTAAATTTTGAATGTGTTAGGTTATTTTCGTTACGGAATTTCTGGATACGGTCTCCCTCCACGCTCAAGGCCCGCGATAGAAGCTATGCAATTACTTAAAAACTTTTTTATAGTACCTACAAATGAATACAGCCCGTCTTTGTTCAGGGGTACGGACTACGACCCTCATGGTAGTGCAAATATGACGATAAGACAAGAAGCAGAATATTGAGATGAGAAGCAGCATAGCATCCTCATATATTAGCGCAAGTGATATTCTGACAACAGTGCGATATGCCTGATGTCTTCTGTAATATCCGTATGCCTCGGATGGGAAGCCCATACTCTGAACAGGTAATCAGTGATGGCCTATCCAGCTGCTCGATTAAGGTACCTATCGCGATTCACGTCCGTACGTACTAAGTGTATTTCGGCTCCATCTTTAGATTACTTTACACTTCAGATCCATCGCAGGCGCCATGAACATGAGTAAAGGAACATTCGTAGTTATTCGTATATACGTCGATTGTTACCACGTTCGTATTCATCTACCTTTCTCTTCGCTCATTTTTATCCGAATACAGTAGGTTATGAATTTCATTGGCTTTATATGCATGATATACATGCATATACGCATTGTATGCATGCGTGTGCATTACGTATGCTACTTCCTACAGCCAATACACCTGCATAATTGTGTATGTATTCGGTTCCTAATTACACAAATGAGGTGGATTCGTGATAATCCTCTTCATTTGAAGGTGAAACATAATTGAAGCAACAATCTCAGTGTATATGTAACGAACATTGAAATTCAACCACTTTGTTTTAGTTACTTTACTTGTGCATGTATTATTTATTGATATTCAAAAAGAAATTGTACTCCCTTCTCCGATCACAATGCTTAATGAAACAATTGACTATGACAGTCCAAAAACTTTTACTGTATATTTTCGTAATGTAAAGTAACGGAAATTACGCAAAATGGCGCGATAATGAGCCGCACACAGACGTTCCAGATTAGGTTTAGTTTAGACAGATCAGGCTTAATTGCTCAGCTAGCAGACAATTATGTGCCAGACAGACGTGATAACTCTGTCTAGGTCATTTGTTGCCGCCAGTTCAATGAGAGTTATACCTAATCACTAGCTTTTTTTTATAAAGATATATAGGGTGATTGAACCATGTTGACGCTCACCATGTGCCAATCCTTAAAATCCTATCATCACGCCTTACTTAGAGAAACCCATTCTGTACTCTCTAGGGAAAACCTCATCGGGAATTAATTTCATAACTTGAGCGTTCGCGGAGGGAAGCTTCTCTGAAACCACGAGAGAGTACGAGACCTGTTTGGTCCCAGTGTGTGAGGATACGCGTTTGTAAGCTCTAGAGCACATAGTTTTAAAACTGACGACTACTCGTTTCTAATTAAGGTTTTCCGGGAATTTGAGGACGAACTTGTATAAGGAAAAGTATAGCCGGCTATTAGACACATGCTTCAAGCTTATCTCTTAACGTCAAGCTAAATTCTTACAAGTAGCAACACATTTGTTATAATATGTATTCGGAATGGTATTTATTACACTGTAATGTATTCCAATGGTTGGTTTAAAAACTTGATTAATTATCAAGTAGATGAGGTTCAAAGCCACCAGAACATATCGTTTTTTCGCTTAAGAACCATGTACGAAATCGCGTCATGTCTTTAATGATCTCTTGATAAAACATTCTTATAGTGAATTGCGTTAGCATTTCATTATTTTAGTACTTCGTTCTGAACAGCTAGCATGTATTTGTGCACGTTTTTGGACAACTACATGGCGTAGGTAGAATATGACAATAACAACGTGCGTTCTATATATTTTTTCAAATCCAATACAAGATTGAATCGCTTTTGTGTGTATAAAAGCGAATAAAAGTATTTATCCTGTTACCAATGAGATGATGTGTGTGCCACACATGATTATGTGGCATATTTAACAACCCACAAACTTACAACTGAATTGAACTATACATCCGATATTTGTTCGGTACACTAAATACCGAAATATCAAAAACCATTGCGGTTTGCTGTGCTTACAAGATACATTTAAAACCTGTGGTATGGTATGGTGTGGTGGTGGTGTTTTTATTAGAAGTAGCGAGTTACAGACATGAGAAAAACTTATAAGCTAGTACAATTCTCTGAGCAAATATTTAATAGGTAATAAAAATAAAAAAATAAACTTACATACTACAAAAATGACTTACAAATCTATGACTTGAGTTAAAATTACCATTTTCCTGAAGTGGACTTCTAAGCATTGATGTAAAAACCTCATTGCTTCTAAGAGCTATTATTTACTGCGTCATAGTGACGTAATCAACGTGCAGACATTGACGTACCTAATACAAAGCCGTGTAATAACGTACCTAACACAAACTAGTCGGACTGTCTGAATGAGATTGTTTGTTTAGGGATTAATATACATAATATTTTTATAACTTCCTAATAAGCTAAGTAGGTTGCCACTGGGAAGTAAAATAAGATTAGTAGGTATATTGATCTAGATTGTTTTCCTCGGCGGCACAGCATTTAATTAAACAATTGACATTTGTGTAACTTAAATAAAAAATGGAATGCCTACCACGGCCCTATATGATCCTATACAATCGCAGTTTGCATGTTGCAGCAACGTACGCAAAGAAGGAAATTCTCAATTCTGTCTTCTGTATTGCAAATGAACGTTATGACTATATAAATTGCATCTGTTATTTTTGTATTTCATCATATCAGTTAATTCAGTAACAATGGTCGTTGAATATTAATCGGGTTGAAAAAAAATACAGGTACTTAAAAAAGTTATTTTTTAATAACATACAGTGAGATGCATATCAATATATAATAATATAATAATAAATAATAGATGCATATCACCTGAGATTATAAGGCCTTAATAGGGCATATGGGTTATATATATATATACCTTTGATGGTTACTAGGGTGCACCGCAACATTGCACCATTGCCGTATGAAAAGATAAGCCCGTGATCGAAACAGTGCATGGCCGTCGGGCGGCAAGCGGGCGGGCCTGGGGCGCGGGCGCGGGGCAGCGGCCCGTCTAGACGCTACGTCACGCGGCCTCGCGATATCGCTCCGGTAAACAACAATGTGCACTGACCGAATATGGCACCCGGTACGCCGCCGGAGCGGTCACCGGTCACCATGCGCCAGCCATCGCAGGCACCCACCGCCTGGCCGTGCATCTGTCGCTTCGCACACCTGTCACACACACCTAGACACGCCTACACCTAGACGCGCCGGGCGGAATTCAGTCGTTCCGCGAACTCATTTGATATGGGAATATTTGATTGCATTTCGGTCATGGTCAACTTGACACATTCTTACATCATTCACAAGTTGAAGATACTTTATTTTTTATTGTGCTAACGTAGAGAGAAAGGCTAAAAGATCAATCTTCACGAGTTCTACTTTTTATATGTTACGAAAAGTATTTAAACAAAGATGGAAGAGAATTTAAGCTTTCAGAAATGAGCTTACACTCCCGGCTTATGTCATTGTCAGCAACTCGTAGACGGACAAATATAAATGGCAAAACTTAAGGAGATACATAATTGTATGATAATATTATTTTGACGATCTGTGTAAACTCTTGACCTCTTCCACCTAGCTTTGCACGGCTAGTCGAGGTTTTGTTTTTGTTTCTCGAATCTGTGATATGTACCTACCTGCACCCCGCCCGAGGAGAGCACATACACGAATTCAAATCGTAACCAAATGTTGTATTTTTGTATACAAGTAAAACACTCGTTCTTGATGAATATAAATGTAACTACATACTATTATACAGTACATTTACAGACATTTATTTCTGTTGTTAATATGAAATAAAACGCCTGGTGTTTATTGCGCATAAACCGCGTAACACGGGGGCATGGCATTGATAGTGTAACCCTACTGCACAGGTTTACGGGATGTTCAGTGAATTTACATTATGCAGGTACTGAGTGAGCAACGGACTCACTGAGCATTTGTGATTCAAATCGGTGAGCTGGACTGAACAGTTCAAAGGTTTGACAAAATAACAAATTAATTCTTCTTCTTTAATTACGAGTACGTAAATATTATGTTCTCTGTGTAATAAGCAAAGCGAAAGTGTTCCAATTACCTACTTAGATCAAATCGCTCGGAGACTCAAAGACGTACTTATTTATCTCTTTCGCATCCCCTTTCAAGTTAATAGAAACGGCTATATTTACAGTAGTCTTCACTTTATTATTGAGGGATTCTTTTTCTTTTATTTTGTATTCCAGTTAAATATGCTGTGCATATACGCAGGGATTAATCAAAACAACATTGTCTATTTTGGAGAAGTTAGCATAAACAATGCTCAATTTTCGATGTATGATCTTGAAAACCAAAGCAACAGCTATTATAAATTATTGATAAAAAAAAACAATGTCCAAATTATAATAATATATCCTCACGCCTTCCCACAAGGGTCCCCGAAGTGGTAGGCAGAGGTGTATAGGTAATACCCACACACCCACTTGAAAACCAAAGCAACAGCTATAATAAATTATCGAAAAAAAAAAAAACAATGTGCAAATTAAATTCTTCGTAAAATTCATTAGCGCTATGAACTCTTTGGGCCTTGCTTCAAAAGTAACCCAAACGATACTTGGAGGTGTAGCCCACTGCCAAAGCCATTAATTGTACTTGCTGCTGTATTGACGATAGGCGCGCCAATTCTCCCTAGACTTACAAATAACTCTTTCGCTTAATCCACATTCATCCAAATTTCATATCTGAACTGCAATATAATCTACAGTTCGTTAGTGGAAGCATCAGTTATGTGTAGACAGTGATAATCGTAACTCGTAACAATTGATATAAGAAAGTGCTTTCAGTACTGTAATTCCCTTTTCTGTATCTGCCAAATAGTACCGACATTAAGTGTGATATTCCAAGGATTACACAGGAATATGAAACTTACATACATACATACATACATATCATCACGCCAAGTCCCTAACGGGGTAGGCAGAGAGTATAGAGCGGCAGTTCTCTCTAGACTTCAGACAGATTCTGTTGGAGGCAGCTCTATGAATAGATCAGCGGCATCATCATCATATATATCTTTGTAGAATTCACTCCATCGCCTGAGGACGTCAGTTTTGTCAGTCAGTATGTCATTGTCCTTCGAAATAATCACATTCATCCTACTACTAGCTGTAACACAATTTCTGGACTTCTTAACTTCCCTCCAAAAAAGTTTTGCATTTTCCTTGAAATTATGCGACAGTTTTTCGTCTACAGTCATTTGGAACCTCTCACGCTTCTGAGCTATTATCTCTTTCGTACGATTTTTTTGCAGGCGATATTTTTCTTTCATCTTTTCTTTCATACTTACACTTGAGCTGGACATAGTCAAAATGTCTTGCCTTGCATCCTTTTTCTTTTTAACTTCTTCTTTCACTTCATCATCCCACCAACCATCGCCATTTTTGGTTGTCCGCCCTTTCGAAATGCCACAAACCTCTTTCGCGGCGCATAATATGCTGGACTTAAGGAACTGCCAACAAACATCGACACTCTCAAACACATCTTTCGGTGGACAGGCTAGTTGTTCAGATACCCTTTCTTGATATCTGTCTCTAATAGCCGCATCTTGAAGCCTCCAGCTTTTGATGCGGTCTGCGACTGCAGAACAGGGACCCCCAGCACGGGATCGCCAGCCCGCGAACAGACCTCTTATTCTAGTTATAACTAGAAAGTGGTCCGTTCCCAGGTCGGCTCCCCTATACACCCTGGTGTCCATCACCTGTGTTCTGAGTCGCTGATCTATTAGAAACAGATCTATCATGCTTCGCTCATTTTTCCGTTCCCATGTATACTGATGAATCCTTTTGTGGTCGAACATGGTGTTCGTCACAAAAAGGTCTCTCTCCATGCATACATCTAATATCAGCTTGCCTGCCTCGTTCACTCTCTTATCACCATACTTGGCGAGTACTGCCTCGTAATCCTTACGGGCTGTCCCGACCCATCCATTCAGATCACCACAAATAATCAGCTTTTCATTCCCTACTTCTCGTCTACTCCACTACACTTCCGCTTGGTTTCAGACAAGCACAAAACATCTAACTCGCTCTCTGTCATAACATCGATCAATTCGTTCATATTATCAGCCATACCTCCTCTTACATTCCATACACCCATCCTACACTCCACACCCCACTTCCCGCCGTGAGGCACTCCGCGTGATGGGCGGCGGTCCCCATCGCTGCACTGTGCTGAATTTTTCGCACCAGCGGGGACAGACTGGTGCGCGTCGCCTCGGGAGCACGCCCTAGTAGCCGTCTGGCTTATGCGCATCGAGTGATTGAATATGAAACTTAGATAATTAAAAGTGAGGGATTTGATCTGAGCATAAGATAGGAATAACTTAATCAATCATATAACTTCGTGTAACAACGGTTTGCAAGCCGACTTCATGCCATGTATTATTATAAGTCACGACACCGTACACGATATCACGCCGAATCCCTAATGGGATAGGCAGAGAGTATAGAGCTCCAATCCTCTCTAGACTTACATGCCTCTTTCGCTTCGTCCACATTCATCAGTCTCTTCATACATGCTCGTCAGCTTCGGGTACTCTTGACCTTCCCGTCCTTGAGCGTCCGATCGATTTGATCCAGGTAGTTGGAACGTGGTCTTCCTCTGCCTCTTCTTGCACAAACTTTTGCTTCATATATCTGTTTCGTCAATCTTTCTTCACTCATCCTTTCTATATGTCCAAACCAACGTAACATGCCTTTCTTCACAATCACGCCCTCATTCACGCCAGTTGATTTGCGAATCTCTTCATTGCGGATCCGATCTAAGTAGCTTAGTATATAACGAAAAATATATTTGGCGGTTGTTGTTATTACATTATTATATACATTATTTCTTACATGAAATGCTAAATTCTCATATATCACTTGCATATATGAGAATTTAACATGCGCGCTTCTGCTTGTAAAATATATTATTAATCAGGGTATACCTATGGAGAGAATATTTGAGGCATTTAATGAAAACATAACAGGATGTTCTTTTTAGGTAATCATTATAGCTATGTATGACTAGACAGTGATGCAATACAATCACTGTTCAGCGATCACTATCTTGACTCTTTATCAATGATGGCAGCAGACACGCATCTCGGCAGCTTAGTGAATAGGCACCGATGTGATTCATACATTCAACATATCAGATTACACATATTCCATTTTCAAAAAACCGATATAGTTTAATAATCATGATGGCCGAATAGTTTGAAAAGTTCGAATGCAGACGGCATGCATTTAAGTAAAAATTCAAAGATGGCAATACTGTGCTGCCAGCATAATGGGACTAATCCCTCTGCTGTCAACACAATATAACTCCGGTGTAAAAGGGCGTTGTTACACCCTGCGTACCTCTTCGGGGAGCCTTGTGTGAATGTGATACCATGAATGAATTTTGGTTGTCCCTACCGAGAGATCCCAGTATGATTTGATGTTGTTGATATAGCCTTAAAGCACCTATTTATTGCAATATTATCTTTATATCGTATAAAGTATCTTTATTAAAGATATTTTATACGATCTATAAATATTTGTTGTCAATAAACGTACGCATACATAATGTAACGTATGTATTCCACTTCTCTTCTTAAGACAAAGTCGCCTTATTATTGTAATAATGTCTTTGAAGCAAAAACAATTGTTATTCATTTCTAAATGTTATTATGATAACACTTTACTAACTTAATAATACCTAACGTTATATTTGACAAAAATATTCAACCTCGATGAACATTGTTCATGGTGGAGGTATTTTGTATAATGTATATGTATTTCCATTACGGAACAAGCAAATTGCGCTTGAGACTTGCGTCGCGGTCAATTGAACGTTCACGTTGCCTTGTGTCTCGATAGACGTGTCAGAAGAACAGACACACCTGTCTAGACAGCAGACGTACCGACAGCGCTATAAAACAGTTAATGATGCAAGGTTGGACATTAAAATGCATGTTTGCGTCTATACGTTTTAAAGCGGTTGGGGTCAAGTGGTTCGAGTAATTGTCTGCAACACAAAAGATTGCAAATTCGAATCCCGACTGAACCAATTAGCTTTAACTTAAGTACAATGATAAGTCACACCACGATCTTTACGGAAAAGGAAATCATCGAGAAGAAACCTGCATATGTTTGAGAAATTCAAAGGCGTATGTATAGACTTGAGTAACGGCGATGGACTAGGCTTCTGTCACGTTGATACCTAAAATATATCTCTGGCAGAAAGTCGGGAACTTGTAAACCTCTGCCAATCCCTTCAGGGACCTTTGCGGGAAGGCGGGAAAATATATTATAAATCCTTTTAACAGACGTCGACTTCAGATCCAACCCAAGATATCAATAGTGCCACTATATGCGTCGCGAGATAGTTTTGTCAACTCGTTTTATCATTCCAAACGGAGGATATATGAGTACTAGCACTACAAGGTTGCTTAACGTCGCAGTTCGATCGATATGTATAGTGCAGTGCTACGGGCTTCCGATACCGGTTAAATACAACGAACGATCAATATTGGATGTAGGTTGTAGTGGTAGGTGCACAATATTGGCTCGGCGCGGCCTTTCTCATCGGCCGTTGTCACTTATAGGGACATGTGACCCAAATTCCTGGCTTTACTGTGTGTGTTAATTATGTAGGTCACTTAGCCATGCGTGCGTCGGTTCAAGTATTTTGTTTTAATTATTTTTTTATGAAAATATTTTCATATTTGGCCAGTCACTTGCTGGCAGAGATCTAAATAGGCTAAATATGTGCATCTATCTTAAGTTTAAGGTTAGCATTCATTTTTCGGTCAGGTTTTCGTCGGCCGTGACCGAGATTACTTTGCACACAACCATTAAACGTCTAACATAGTATAACGTCGTCGCTAAAATCGCTGACTTCATATTATTCTTAAATATTATACTCAGTTCCATATAATTTTACTGTAGGCACCTAAAAGTTGACGTCAAATCGCCCCTAGATAGATTTAAGTTCAGATTGCATCACCAACCCCTTAGCTAAATAGTAGGAACTTTGTCTCAGTAAAAGCAATCGAATGTACGTATTGGTTATTTAAGTAGGTAGGTACATGAACTAACCATGAACGAACCTTGTGTAGTTGATGGCAACGTGTCGGTATGGAGGTAAATGAAAGAATGGCCGATCGGTACATGCACACTTCCGGCTATGTATTTCCTCTGACGCGCCCGCTTTCGCCCTCGCTCGCACAGTCTAGACGATACGCTTCGTTGCCTGAGAACAATTCTGACCAAATGCAATATTATACGCATTAGAATGACGTACCGTGATTTCTTTTAAAATATTAAGTGTAGAGTGCATGAAAATTCGTCTCCAATCCAGGTTATTCAGCTGTTTGCAGCGAAACCGATAATAACTAGCCTGTTCTTGCAAAATATAAATTAATATAAGACACCGATCTATAGCCTGGATATCATATAAGCCCGCTACTTTTAACGCCTCATTCAAAACCCATTGCTAACCAAAAACAGCTTATTTTAACAGGCTTATGTAATTTGTACTTTGATAAGCGAACTAGGTACGTATTATAATTTTACTAGTCACCCACCGATCGCAAAACAACTATTAGAACACTCGTACGTACATACATAACGTCGAGTCCATTACGGGGTAGACAGAGACAATAGAGCGCCAGTAACACTCGTAGGTAACGGTAAACTCAACATATGTTAACCTAATAATACAGATCCGAACATTGTATGGATTGATTTGCGGTTAGTAGTTGAGGGGCATATCAATACAGTCGAGTGACGTGAATTGGAATAGGTAGGTAATGTGGGTTGCGACACATGGTAGGCGCCAGACGTCTAGACAACCGGTCGCGTCACCTGACGACTCTTCAACAAGGCGGCCCGAAGTCCGCTCTCCCATCTTGCCACCAATTCGCCATATCTTCCTACCCTCGCCATAGTCACGTACAGCATATTAAAATTAATATATATTCGTATGTTGTACATAATAATAATTTATTTGCAGAAAACATGGTATAAATTGGTGTTTATGAATAATAATGTACATACACTTTTTGCTGAGTTTTCAGCATGCAAATATAGGTCAGTGTTCAAAAAATGATTTAACATGCGTAAAGGTTATTGTCGTTTAACCATTTATACAATTGAATTTTAAACGTACACATAAAAGTACACCTGTTGGTAGATATCAACGGGTATCAAATTCATCCATTCTGTCAATTTTAACCTACTGCTCCTCAGTGGGTTAACTCAAAATCATTAAGTTGATCATCATTAAACTCATTAAGCCTCCTCTCTTCCTGGCGCTTACCGTAGGTATCGAATCCGTGCGAGTCCCATCCACGGTCTAACTAATAACTAGAGGTAGGGATTTATTAAACACATTGAATCCTAGTCGTACCTATCTATAGGACTGTTATTCACTATCGCCGTTTACCGGATGCTAACACGCCTACTAGCCATATTATAATTATTATGTAACAATTTTCTTAGTACTTTTAGCATGTAATAAAAATGTCTACAGTAAGTGCTTTTAGACGACAATGCCTCAGTCCTTTTTTGACGACAAATTGTAGTGAACAACTTTATTCTTATTATAATATAGACTATATTTCGTTGATTTATAAATTATTTACATGGAATGTGCACTAATTACACACCTCTGCCTACCACTGTGGGGCCTCTTGTGGGAAGGCGTGAAGATCTGATTAGTCTGCTGCTATGCTATTCAATATTTTATATTATGTACTTAATAAACACCGAAAAAATCGTAGAAGTTACTCATTTTAAATGTTAAGAACGAGTTGAAATAGTTGTAATAAAAATACCTAATCATGATCTTATAACACGTAGTTTAATTTTGTTCCGAATTTCAACGATCACACGTCTGATGTGTATAATTTAACATTATTCATATTAAGTTTTCATTTGATCGAATCGATGAATCAACGCTAGTTAATAATAATAGTTCCACAAAAATTCCATCAACAATGGGAGCAGGTGTAGTTGACCTCATCCGCGCGCAGACCGACCATAACATAACTAGTCAAACATTTGCTCAGACAACCTGAAACAGTGAGCAAACGAACGGAATCAAGCGCTATCATGGCGTTATCATACACACGCCGACCGTGATAGATAATATGGCCAGCCAGACGACACTGTACTGGGTAGTTGGTACATTTCAATTGAGGGGTTTCAGTTTTCACTATTACCAGTGATTTCGTTCTCCGTATCCATCGCAAGCCAGCCACGTCTTTATTATCACGCCGGGGCCAAGTACCGTAGAAGTAAAGAGCGCCAGACCTATGTAAAGTTGTTGACCTACTTTGCAACGACTTCGCATCACGGGTGTCGTGGACCCTCTGCCCTCGACAGAATGCTGAGCCGAAGCCCATTTCGATGACAAAGCGCAGATCATTGCAATAACACTATATGATTACCTTCATAACGCTCTGTAAGTCAGTTTCGTAATGTTAAGTGATTTTTAAAGTAAGCATTATCTGTATTTACTGCTTTGCTTGAAATTTATTGTCTATCTATTTATCTATCTATCTATCTAATTTTGCTTCATCACGATTCATCAGTTTCTTCATATATCAGACAAGGCATAAGACTTGCAAATTAACATACTGGATATCCCCGCTTCGGCGGCGTACCTATGAGTATGACCCATGGAAAACAGTTCTTCAGGATTGCCTATGCCGACATGGTAATGCAAAATGTAAGTTATCATTCGAAATTTTTTTCAAATCAGTCGAGACGATTCAGCAGAATAATCGAGAATGAATAACAAATATTTCCGCACAAGCACACACTCAATATCATCATCCTGATTGGGCATTCTGTATTATCTTGACGGCATGACCACGCTATATTTAATAGTCCGAGACCCTTGATCTTTAAAATATTTTACATGACTGCTACAGATATAGCAGTACCAACATAAAATATATAAAGTAATGGTAAAATTTACATATTTATCATACAATTTATGATTATAATTATCTCATTAGAGTCGAAGCCATCGTGCAAGTATGATTGAGTGTGGAAGAAGCGAGCGAGCCTTCTGGGACTTCGTACCTTCTTAAAATCTTACCTTCAGTCATGTAAGAGGTGAGGTGGCTTGCCCTTTTTAAGCCATAGTCAAAGAAGTGCTGTCATATGTAGGTTTTAACTTTTACCAGAAAACCCTTCGCTTAGGTTAATATTACATAGAGTAGGTAAATAAATAAGTACCTATATATTTTTCAATAGTTTGGCAGCCCTAAGAATTCTGCCAACCACGGCGGCGCTAAAATATATGATATACCTACCATAAAAGTGCGAGTTGTAATTATTTGAACACAGTTGTATTCAATGCTAAATGATTTTACTTTTGCATCTTGGAATACATTTCATAGCGCTTTTTTAAAAGGCAACTAGCGCCACCTAGTGAACAACTAATGAATACTTGTATTTGTTTAAATTTTTCATCGAATTGCATTTTTTTCATATCTGAGTGGTATAGCTCGACACCGATAATTCGCCGGAGATATTATTATCACATTAATGGCGCCTAATAAACAGATGGCGAATCGGTCTGCCGTCTCTCAAGTACGACATCGGCATTTATTTGAGATTTATCCCACCAGTCGCTCCCGCTCAGTGTCTTTCATCGCTAAGCTTGTTGTGTGTGCCACCAGATGATCAGAAAAATCGTTTAAATACATATAATACCGAGCTGACTTACCAGGTACTGAATACGTACTTTATATGGACTAGCTGTATATTACAATCATCTTTCTGATGATTAGTCGAAGCACTTCATAGTAAAATCAAGTTAAGTAATCCAGATTGCATAACACGCCTTGTTTGTTTGCGTATCCAATTTATTTTATCGGATAGGCACCTCATTGTACTGTGTGATGTGACGCAACTTAAATTTGGGTGTGTATAGATGGAGAGTCAATTGCTTGTTGGACTTAGACGAGTAGGTAGTTATTACATGTAGATATTACTGCTGTACCTAGGACCGTTTAGAGCGCTGCACAACTATTGTGATGGGGAGATGATAATATTATGACGGATGACGGTGTACAACACGTAGGTAGAGTAGCGACAGGCGCAGACGGAGCTGCAAGCGGCGGCGGCGTGTCCCGCACAGTTGAGTCACGCGCCATGTCTGCTATTGTTTGGCGCTGCCAGCGGTGGCCGCGCCGTGAACTAGGCCTGCGCCCTCGCGCCGACCTTGTCGAGACACGGATTTATTGATGCGTCACCACGAGATATGCCGCGCCGCAGACTCGAAACTGTTAATGCCGAGTTACGTGCGAGTTCGCGCACCGTAACCGATTCAAATAGCGGTCTGCCAATTTGTTCCACGCAGAATCCTTTTATTGAAATGTTTGCGATTATTTGAATTAAGTACGTTCCGCTTGTTATTGTGTCATTATTTCCACGTTAATACTGTTAGGATCGGCATGATTCAAATCACTTGCTTGGTTCCGAACAATTTGTAATAATATTTTATAGGTACTCCTTGTTTATATATATTAGATATATAATGATGTACCTAGTTCTAATGGAAATAATTAAAACAATAGTATTTCTATATTAATGTACATCAAAGAGTGAGAATCCACTTGTGTGGACTGTGGATAAATGAAAATAATTCGAACAGCTGAAAACCATTGCCATAACAGAGGCGTTGACGATATCGAGTCGAGTGACACGTAGTAGGTGCCAGACGTCTAGACAGTCTGTCGGTTCGCGACGAAGGCTCTTCAGGAAGGCCGGTGGGGCGCCGAGGCCCGCCGCGCCGTCCGCCATTACGCAACAATACGCACTCGATACTACTTTCACGAATTTAACGGCCCATAACCATCTCTACAAAGTACGACGACTGTTTTCATGCAAGAATGAAGTTGATTCTATTTTCTCAATGGAATTTTATTTGTCTATCAGCATGAATTGAATTCGGAAAACACGCAGCCGTATATCATGATATTTATATGTAAATTTAGTACTTTCCTAATTCTAAGTACATAATGCTTACTCGCTTAGCATTTACCGACACATGAGTCGGTAATACGCACAATGAGAAACTGAGTCTTACCTTATTCCACCATGCTTATGTTGGGACCCTGCATATCTACGGTATTTTTTCTGCGTAACTTTTGGTATACTATTTAGATATTAACTTCACTAATAAATTTGTTCTTGACACTACGGAATCAGGTTGGATGAACACAGAAACCTTTTATAAATATTTCATCAACTGCTCCTCACCATGGCTTGTGATTAAGGAGAAACCACTTTCAGTCAATGCTTTCAGTAGTCCCGTTTGTTGAAAGGAAGTACTATTATTAATATTTCCAGAGAAAAATGAATTATTCTAGTTGCTTTATTTCCCATTCAACGCATGAGAAAAATCTAAACACCTTGCAAGTTTATGTTTTGTAAGGATTATCAGAAAAATGTGTATATTTAGGAATATATGTCAAATGTAAATGTAAACTTGGAAGGTGTTTCAATTTTACTGATGAGAAGTGTAGGTATTACCGGTTTATAAACGCAGTTTTTGGACCAGACAAAGGCACCTGGAGAGAAGAAGGTAGTCCATGATTTCAGGGTTAAGAATAACTCTGCAAAGCCCAAGCGAACTGATTTGGGCCAGAAATAAAAGATTATTTCTATCAGTGTCAAAAGCCTGAAACCAATCTCTGTCATAGTCGACTAACTGTACTAAAAAAAAATCTACATTTATATTAATTAAAGTTGAAACAATTCGTCATTATTCTCTATACTTATTTCATTATACTTCTTTTATAATTATCGATTATATTTAGCTATATGTATAAGGTGAATGTTGTGTATACCTGTCATTGATACACATATCAGGACTTTATTTTTATGATTAAGTGTACTTGAATGTTTAATATGTGCAGGTATTGTTGGTGTACCTTATAAATAAATAAAAAGTCTGTCAATCATAGGTATAGGTGATAAAAAGAAATGTTGAACATTACTTTTCATCACCTATACCTATGATTGTGACCCTTACGTTGAATAAAATATTGCGATTGTTTTTGTTTTGTTTATTTATTTTTTTATTTACTGAGGCAAGGCTTCCCGCACATTATATTGGTCCAGTTATTGTAAGAGCACTACTTTAAATTTTTTTACTACATTTAATCTTTATGTAATTAGTCTTCTGTGTGTATTTGTGACTGAACTCCTAAACGACTTAACACTTTGTGATACATTTTTGGTGTGTGTTCAAGTGGGTTCGAGAATGGTTTAGATTCACAATTTGGATTACCGCTGCGATCGTGTTTCAACAACTTATTATTTTTTCACCCAAGCGAAGCTGGGCGGGACTGGGAATAGCTTTACTTATAGACCCTATTAAATACCCTAAATCTATTCTATTCTATTCTATTGAATAGATTGAATAGAACATTGAATAGAATATAATCAGAGTTCTGGACAGTAAAGTCTAATAATTACTCAATAAAGGATATGGAGCGCAATTCCCAGCCGTTCGTAGATTTCTCATCGGGCGAGCTTGTATAGGTCAGGTGGTCTAAGTACTTACCTTGTTGATGTAAGTTTACAAATGAGTTCTCTGAAGCAAAGCACAGACATTGACGCACCTTACGCCGTTTACGATAACATTAAAGAAGAAATTATGATAACATTGATTACGATAACATCTAAGAAGAAATAATTCAAAAACGTATATAAACCAGACGGTGAGGGGCTCCTCAATCAAGTTGATAACGCAATATATTTAGGGTCCCAGGTGCTAGAGGATAATAAAATAATTATTTTGAACGTATAAAAACAAATAAGTACGGTGCTAGAATGCTTCAAAATATCTAATTAAGTGATAACCATTTGTAGCGGATCAATTATATAATAAATTCAATCATTATTTTGGGTTTTCATAAAATCTTTGTGAAATGAAACAAATAGATGTACTTATTACTACTAATTGGATTTTAATACACTAATTTATTATTGAAAAACTTGCAAATACCATTCAAAGGAATAATCTTAAATAGTGTATCCTAGAACTTTATATTATATCAACCTCAAATGACACGGAATGATCGCTGACATTTCTGAGAAATAGTAGATACATACATAAGGATACAAATTGAATTGCGAAGAAGATGGTCAACGTTAGCAAGCGCGCTTCTCGTGCATGCTTATTGCCAACTTGGAGATTATGGGTGCATTTGCAATGTCAATGTACGGATTATTCGAGAAGAGTAAATTGATGTAAGCACGGGGTACGGGGCAGGTGGCGGGGCGCGGGGCGGGGGCGGTGCACGCTGCATTCGATGCACCACGGAGCACGTACAATGCACCCGGGGCTCCGCCCGTCGTCGCCCCCACTGGCCATTGCCACCGATTCCTTCAGCACTTGTGAAATCTTTATGTTACCTTGTGTTAAATGCATCGTATAAACCACATCTGTAGATGATATTTATAATTATTATATTATCACCCTACAGGCAAGCGGATCCGTTGTAACAGATGCACCTCGACCCTTGTGTCCATCCCACTAGGCGAATATATCAAACCATTCTCTACGATGTCAATTCAGTTATCTAAGAGTTAAAAGTAAAGAAAAAAAGAGTCCCATGGGTGTCATCGGGCCCTATTTTCATACCTGTAAGTATATAAATAAACAGACGCCCACATAATGAACGGTTAACTTTGCGGCTAGCAGGACTACCAATTACACGTTGCCACTAGAACATCGACGAGGTACAATAATCTTCTACAAATTGGATCATAGGCATGTCACTTTGCTTGACGTAAAATATACGACTAAATTGATTGAAAAATGCGATCTCTGCATACCTCCGTATACTCCACAGGCGGGGGACTCTGAAATCGTACAAGACACTTTAAAAGCATTATGTGCTTCACCGAGCGAGCGCTCGCCTCGGTCTTTATCGCTAGTGGTCAACACTCCCGTTGCATCGTAATAAAATGCTAAAACTGCACTCACATTTTTATTTCGTCAATTTAAATTCTCGTTATTTGCGTCTGGATTTGATTACTTTGCAAATACTGTCTGTTCTCATACGCTATGCACCTTAACTGAATGTGGGTATTGCTTTCTGTTGTGTATTGAATGCAATGATTTTACACAACATATTAGACAATATTAAATGTTGTGCACAAATATCTACTTGACAATATTATTTAATACAGATTCGGATCTAGTTTATAATCGTTGGGATATTTATTTATAAACCAACAATTATACATTCTAATAATATCGTCACGCCTTCCCACAAGGGTCCCCGAAGGGGTATGCAGAGGTGTTGACGTGCCAGATGGCGAGTCCATCGCCGTTACTATATGTATTTGAATTTCTTCTCCGACGTATGCAGGTTTCGTCTCGATGTTTTCTTTCACCTTGAGTTATCACTGTACTTAAATTTAGAACACTCATTGGTCCTGTCTAGATTCGAACTTCCAATATTTGTGTTCAAACCACTCGGCCACCAAGTAACTCTTCTGTTAATAAATTTTCTTATGAACAAAGTTTTAGAAGGCGTACTTAATAGATGTATTTTATTACAAAGGAGCCAAACAAGCAGGAGTTGCTTGCTTGCGGCACAAGGAGCGATATAAAATATTTCTCCATTCGCTTGTATTATCTTATGCTCCAAGGTTTTGTGAATGTTGTGATATTTTAAATCCAACATTTTAAAGTCCTTGCGTTATATTCGAGTAAAGAACCGATAACCTTTACCATTACCACCACCTTATAAGATGATTTTTTTTATCATGTACAGAATTAATTTCATTTGGCCACTAAGGCGCTGTGGCAGTACCTAAACCATTTATTAACCAAGACATTTTGCTTATCTATATATATATATTTTGCTAAAACTGGATGCTTTACAATCAACGCTATATGAACCCAACTCGAAATAGAAGTCTCAGAAAAGAAGTTTAAGAAAGTGGGGACAAATAAAGTGCCCACAAAAAAACAAACTGTAGGTATCCACCGTCATTACGAGTATACTTCGGGCTCCTCAAGCAGCGCCCAGGCAGCCAATAAAAACAGCGCCGCTAAAGCAGATAGACAAAACTCCTGTGTACCTACCCCGTGTGAAATGTGGTAAATTCCGCTGGAAGCAGGGTAACTTGACGAGCGCTGTGGTTTTGGTCTCCGGCCCTCAGCCTTAGCCACACTGGTTGTATAGGTATCTTTTGTTTACCTTTGTTTACCCCATCTGCATAGCATGTAGGAGCACACGTGCATGCACATGAGACAAGCTTCTATGATAATGTTGAGAAATTCAAATATCGTCTCTTAAGACGATTGGTTCGAGTATTGCCAGCAACACAAATATTAAAGTTCGAATCCCGGCTGTACCAATGAGTTTTTCTGAACTTAACGTACGTAGCTTACAGTGATTATTCACACTACCTGCATACATCTGAGAAGAACTTCAAAGCCGTATCTATAAGTCGTGTTTGAGGAAGGGCGATGCACTCGCCATCTGTCTCGTTGGCACAAATATATACCAACTATACACCCCGAAGGGGTGTATAGTTGGTATATATTTTAGGTGCGGTTGGTATATATTTTAGGCGTGTATGGGTGCGAAGGCGTGAGGATGTATGTTTATTATAAATGTAACAAAACCCTAATTAATTCTCACAAAGTAGTATAATTCTGTAAAAACGGTTTTTGTATGTGTAAATTTACATAGTACGTAGGTACGTACTTTTTTGTACGAAAAATATCTGAACGAATGTAATGTCTTTAGAGACACAAAACATATTTTCAATTTACCTTACTTATCTTTTCAAGGACTAACTGCCATTGCAATGTCATCTAAGGACGCAATTAATGGAAGCGCTGTGTCCGCACCGTAGGAGGATTTGAACACGTACAACCACAACTTTAAATTAGTTTCACACATGACTTACAGTAGATATTAATGTCCTCGACGTTTCGATACACTCTCCACCGTTATACACCTACCGTTGAAACCGATTTATAATAGGTTTTTCTCAGGAAGTAGTCTTACTTACCTAATCATTACAAAGCTCGGAGCAAGGCGTAGGAAACAGATTATATTTGTGGAATTGGTCATGTAATAAATTTATTTCAAATTCAAAATTACCAAATGTTATAAAATTGTCTGTGTATCACTGTTACAGAATATAAAAAAAAACTGTTACCCATGCGTTTGTGTACGTTCACTATTCGAAAGAAGTTGCAGGCAAAACTATTTGCGGGTGAAACTAGTTGGTCACTAGAATGTATTTCTTCTACATAAAGTTGTACATACATATTGGAATCGTTTTGTTTCATTCTGTATTCTGTGGAAGTGGTAGTCCTTGGTTTAAGTAGCATATTCATTATCATAATACTAGCGTTACCTACATAAGTAGAATACCATACTAGAATGATGATAATATTGGATAAATTAATGGAAAGACAAAGAGGTTGTTGAGATAATGTGATCTCTTTAATGAATATTTGAATGTGTATGACTTGACTTGTTCTGTGTCAAATAAACGTCTTAAAAAATATCCAAAATCGTGTGGTTTGCTTTTACCTAAAATAACATAAATAATATATAAATAATAGTAAAATCGCCTCTCAACTGCGATAGAGGTCTTTAATACATAAGTACTGTCAAGCCACCTATCTAAAGTCAGTCGATTCTGACAGTTTGATGCAACAAAGGTAGGCCGGTGAGAGCCGCGGGAAGGTCGCGGCGGGCGCGCAAGGGCGTGCAAGCGACGTCCTAATGCCCTTGCCTGCTAGACGTGCATGCACCCTGCGTGCTGTCTGCACCGGCCAGCCAGCACTACATGTAGCGTAGTCACACGGAGCCATACCACCGCCACATCTGTTCAAGACGAGTAGGCTGTAACTCTTCTAAAATATTCCGACTGTAAGCATATCTCCATGACAACTAGTGACTTTGGTGACCTTAATCCCGTAAATAAATTAGATTTTTTATTACAAAATCCATTAAAAAAAATTGTTATATCTTTAATCGGTAGCTTCTGAAATAAACAGAAATCAAAATGAGACCAAACGACAAAGCCACCTACATCCAGAGTCAAGCAATTGCTCTAGCGCTTGCAGTGACACATTTTTGTCGAAGGCACGTCAGTCCGAGTATAAAACAATAAGGACAGCGACATGACCTCCATACGAATGAAAGTTACATTCAATTTCTTCGCACGATTTACATATACCAGATAGCAAGCAAAAATATTGTTATTAAGTAAAATGGTTACAAGCGTACTACTTGTCAATGGTTAGGTACTCCATATCCTGCAGTCACTTATTAGCTGGGCTACTTACGAAACTTATTATTTTTCTCGTCATCATAACTTAACGACTTTCCACAAAATAATCTGGTTCGTTGGCTATGCATCAGACCTAATTGAAGAAGAAGAAAAATTAAAAGAAGAAAATCTAATTGGTAGTTTGAAGGTGGCAAAATATGTAGGTATATATAAATATGTAAAAGAGAGGTAGGGCATAACGGGTTTCCCGTTCGAATTTGGAGCTGCCCGATTGGGGCAGGACCTCCACCTTATAGAAGTCAAATAACACAATTATTTGTGTTGTGTTCCTACGTGGTGAATAAGGTTTTGCAGTAATGAGCTCCTTGGGGTGGGGGGAAGATTGTTATATTGTGTTGGCAGCAGAGGATTAGTCCCATTATCTCTCCGAACACAGAGTGGCAACGCGCAAGTGATACTTCGGTGTTGTAAGCGAAAATAGGCTGCGGTAACCTTTTTCCATCGGGTATGTCGTATGCTTGTTTGCCACTCTTGTTGTATATAAAAAAAAATTATAAAGGAAGTAAAAGACCAGTCATATTTTAGGTAGTTGTTTCGAAATGTGATACTAACTGAAGAAAATTGACTTTGACAGTGTATTGAAAAACGATTTTCGAACTTACATAAGTAAGATTAAAGGCAAGCAAGAACCCAGTGTGTACTGACATGGGTTCTTGAGGAATCGGACAACGCTGGAGCAACAGCCAACGGGCGCGCGACAGGCAACTCGCGCAGTTATAACTGTGGACAGTACCGTTGGACTCGGGGGATCCCAGCAATAAGACATTATTGACAATTTAAAATGTTAGCAGGGATAAGTTTAAAAAATAGACTAGGTTTCTAGAAAATTAAAATTGGCGACTACACCGAAGTTAGTTAAATAGCAGCTAGCCAGACGGGCGCTCATACGATACTCGCAGTACGATTTGTGTGAGGACAGGCGGAGTTAAGTCCGCGGCGAACATATGACGTCCGGCGAATTGATGTCAACGCCTCGTACCCTCGGTTCACAAATATATTTCACATTCAGTAAAACATTTTTGCATCCGCCAATGGACAATACCTATTCAGATTTGTTGATGACCATTGAATCGGTAATCGTTGGTCAGTCCGGTCGGTCACCCTTCATGAATAATACCAATTCTTCAACAATAATGTTGTTGAAGTTATTTTCGACGGCTGGCTTGATCTGTAGGTCAAGCCATTGGCCGAGCGCTTCAAGGATCGTGGGGTTTTATCCGCACTCAGAACAAATATGTTTGTCTACCAGAACTTTCTACCGGGGTCCTGGAAGCCGAAATATACATATTAAGGTGCCAACGTCATAGTTGGTAAGTCTAAGACTGAAGTCACGTCGTCTTATATGACAAAAATTTTTCAACGGTATCCTTCAATATTGCCGCTCATCACACGAACCTATGAAGGTTATCTCAGGGATATTACCTGCATAGTTTCAGAAAAAATAATCAAGCAATGTCTATTTATTACAAAATTTTGGATTGGACTCCATGTTCAATGCAGATATTATAATTGAAGCAGATAAAATCGTGGAGTAACATTATTACTGGAAAAACTTATAAACTTCACGTTTTAACGTAAGAAGTTAAGAAAACAGAGAACTATGTGTATGCATTTTTTTTTTATTTTTTTTTATACAACAAGAGTGACAAAGAACCATACGGCCCACCTGATGGGAAACGGTGACCGTAGCCTATGTACGCTCACGATACCGAAGTATCACTAGCGCGTTGCCACTCTGTGTTCGGAGAGTTATAGTGTGTTGGCAGCATAATGGGTTTAATCCCTCTGCTTCCAACACAATGTAACAATCCTCCCCCTCCCCAAGGAGCTCATTACTGGAAACCTTGTTCACCGCGTAGGAACACAACACAAAAAATTGTGTTATTTGGCTACGGACTTCTATAAGGTGGAGGTCCTGCCCCAGTCGGGCAGCTCCAAATTCGAACGGGAAACCCGTTATACCCTACCTCTCTTAAATTTTTATACCAACAAGTAAGAATTATGTAGACTTATAAACCCTTTAGAGCACTTAAAATGGAACTTTTCCTTTTTTCAATAGTTTCCAGCATATTTTTCGATAATTTTTTTTTTTTTTATACTACAAGAGTGGTAAACAAGCATACGGCCCACCTGATGGGAAACGGTTACCGTAGCCTATTTACGCTCAAGATACCGAAGTATCACTTGCGCGTTGCCACTCTGTGTTCGGAGAGTTATAGTGTGTTGGCAGCATAAGGTTTAATCCCTCTGCTTCCAATACAATGTAACAATCCTCCCCCCTCCCCAAGGAGCTCATTACTGGAAACCTTATTCACCACGTAGGAACACAACACAATAAATTGTGTTATTTAGCTACGGACTTCTATAAGGTGGAGGTCCTGCCCCAGTCGGGCAGCTCCAAATCGAACGGGAAACCCGTTATGCCCTACCTCTCTTTATATATTATGATTCTTTATATCTATTTATATTTTATGATATCGACAATAACTTAGAAACGGCGAATATTGATGTCCAAGTTATGCTTTGATCGACCTCTATACAATACAGCAAGTCTAGTTGAGTATTCAAGATACAATATATTATAATTGGAACGGTTTATTAATATTGTGTATAATTGTTAACTAACGTAGCAAGGCGGAGGGCGAAGTCTGCCCTTGGTTGCGAGCGGCCGGCGCGGCTAGGTGTCAGGTGGGTGCAGCGAGCTCGCATGGCCGCCATGCTGTCTGCAGTCTAGAGGACGCGCGGTCACCTCAAATTAACTAATCGACATTCCTACGCGTTAAGTAGAAACATATTGTTCAATACATCATTGCTACAATAAAGTTTATTGAAAACCCTCGTATGAATTCTATAGAATATTATTAACATGTCCTAGCGCTTCGTAATAGAGTTGCATAATAAATATCTTTGTTACATTATGCCCGCTGATCTCCAAACCAAAAAAATTAACGATCTAATGGTGGTGGTTGTTGTGCCTGTACCTATGAGTATAAACAGCATTGACGTACAGAGTACAGACTAAACAAACATGAAATGTATTTCCACCTTTCAAACAACTGTTGAAATGGAGAAGGATGGGTAAACAAACACTTACCTATAACGTGGTGTTCCGTTGTAACAATGATGTTGCGGCCAATGAACGATGCTCGCTCGCTTTGTTTACCATTGTCAGTGACTTTAACCGACTATTTTATCTTTATATCTCAACGCTTCCCAAAAGGTTCACCGAGTGGGTAGGCAGTGGTATAATAAGATCCTCTTTCTGCAGGAGATATAATAAAGTGCCAACGCGACTGATGTTAATCTGCCGACGTCTCTTGAGCACAAATTTACATACCTAAATAATTATGATTATTGAATTAATTACACATGTAATTATTATAATATAATTAGACATCGGCATACATGTATAAAGAATGTGGAAGAAGTGAATAAGGAGAGATAAAAGTGGCAGTCTTCTCTCTCTTTCTACCCCAAAACGGAATCGGCGTCTTCATATAAATGTTTCTTAAACTTCGGACTTAGTATATACTTACATAGCATCTGAAAGTCACTTATTTAAGCGAAACTACTTGAACTCAATTGCATTTTACTGACATACCCAGGAGTCGCTGCCGTATAATAAAACGGGCACCAATATCGCGCTGTGAACAGCTACTCGAGCATTCTTGATCAGATTTTTACTGCCCATCAACGCCGACATGGCCCCATTCACCTTATTACGCAGCAAATTAGTAACCTGACCCGAAACAGGCATACTCCTGGCGCTTAAGGTACTCCTGCTGAGCTGTTATGTGGCCAGCAGGCCGCCATCGCTGTATCAGGAAGATGGGAAGGGGTTCGTGTACCGTGGACACACTGACTGTCCCACAACAAGATCTGACCCATCCTCCATGGCATCAGAATCATACCATCCGGCCTCTTATTTTATGTTATATTATTTATCAAAAAGCAGTGGTGGCCGAGTGGTTCGAGTTCGACCTGCGACACAAAGATCGCATGTTTGAATTCCGACTGTACCAATGAGTTTTTCAGCGTTTTTCATGTACAGTGATTAGTCACACCACGAGCTTTACGGTAAAAGAAAATATCGAGAAGAAACCTGCATACGTCTGAGAAGCAATTCAAAGGCGTATGTATAGACTTGAGTAACGGCGATGGACTAACCTTCTGTCACCTAAAATATATCTCTGGCGGAAAGTGGGTGTCTCTACTACTACTAGCTGTACTACCTATACACCTCTACCTACCTTCGGGGACCCTTGTGGGAAGGCGTGAGGATATATTATTACCTTTTATATATATTATTACCTATTATATATATTATTACCTATTATATATATTATTTATTTCATTTTTATGCACAATTCAAGTAAAAGTTGTTATGTAACAATACAACAAGCAAAAATATGCATCTTCTACCAGTCAACCGACGTGGACAGAAGAAGAAACAAAATTGAAAAATTATAAAAAAAAATCAATAAGGCAATGATTAATAAATGATATATGTACCTACGCATCAGGAACAGTTACTATTTATTTCGTAGAAGTCATCTTATTTTAATTTAACCTAAAGGTAGTCGTACAATTTTACTACATCGCTCGATATTATATAATTATATTTAGTTACATACGGCAGGGTGGTATTTGGGCACAATAAGGGTGGGTGAAGGCGGAAGGGGTGGGTGAGGTCGTGCGGGTCAGACGGCGCGTTCAAGGTTAAGTAAGGCAGGACGGGCCGGTGGGCGGCGACACGCACCTTGTAATCAACGCTACGTGCATTATTACCGCTTGCCACCCTCATTCAACTTGTAAAACTTGGATTTCTTCTTCATTGAGTGCCTGTTCTTTGCAAAATTTGTCGTATTCGCAAAAAAATCTCTACTGTAATGTTAAGAATAAAAGATGTTGAAAGCTGGTAAAACCAACTCGATTTCATATCTTTCTGATGAGTTTCTGTCTCAACCTCTAAATACCTAAATACTTTGGGACAATTCCACACAAATTGATACAGCCTCAAATTAAGCAATGCTTGTGTTATGGTAACTAGACAACGTTTTGACAAAACTCTATCTTGGGCACCTCAGGTTGCAGAGGTTAGTCGGAAGATGTTTGCTGCCGCGGGGTCCCTTAGACGCCTGCGTAATTTCTTGCCTATAGACGCTAAAATTACGCTATCCCAAGCATTACTCCTTCCTATCCTTGACTATGCTGACGGCAGCTATCTTGACCTTACTGAGGAGCAACTTAATAAACTTGAGCGCCTTCAAAATTTTTGCATACGGTTCGTATTTGGGTTACGCAAATATGACCACATTACTGAATTTCGCCGTAAGCTCAAGTGGCTAGGGCTACCCATCCGACTTCGCCGGAATACACATATCCTATCACTTCTTTACAAAACTTTGTTTGACCCTAGAGCCCCCATATACCTTCAGGAACGCTTTGAATTTCTTTTTTCCAACCTGCACCTACTCCGTAAAACCAGGGAACTTATCCTTAAAACTCCTACCTTTACCTCTTCTTCCTATTCCAAATCCTTCACTGTGCAAGCTGTCCGTCTATGGAACTCGCTGCCCCAGAACATCAGACTGACAGAATCATTGAACTCCTTCAAGAAACTTTTATTCGAATACTATTTTTCTTTATAACTTACACATATGTGAGTATATTTATGTATATGTTATTGTATGTGTATAAAATAGGTATATTTCATCAACTATTTCTTTTCTCTCTTCACTTGGTTGCCTGGAAGAGATCGCTTTTGCGATAAGGCCGCCTATTGTGCCTATTACATGTTATTCTCTGTCTTTTTGTCATCCTATTTGTTTGTATGTGTGTGTGTACAATAAAGAATATTATTATTATTATATTGACTAATAAAGATAGATAATATATAGAACAACCAAGACTAAGGTACGTGTGTTCATCACATAAATATCTGCCCTCAGCGGGAATCGGACCCGATAGATCCACTAGACCAGAAGGCCGTCAACATATTAAACCTCAACGTGTTATTCGCATCAAGTTCAATTTCAGAAGGTTCGAATCCTGGCAGTCTGTAGCAATGAGTTTTTATACGAGCTCCATATACGGTATAGAACCCATCGTGGGGAAACCTGTATATGTTTAAGAAGAAATTCAAAGACGCAAATGGTATGCTCAAAAATATTGTCGTAATACATAATATTATGAATGTAAATGTAATGTAGTTCGCGGACTTTTGAAGTACATTATATCTATGCTCTACCAGTTAAGGACGTATCACGTAACTCTGTCTTGCGTAAATAAATTGTACGGTCTAGCGGCGAGCGGGCCGTGAATAAAGCGTGAAGGGCGGGCGGCTAGCGCGCGGTCAGAATATCTATCATTATAACACTAATGTCGAGCGTACGCCGTCTCTTTCCTTCGCATACTTCGAAATACTAGTGATAAAAGTAGGAAAATCATGTCAGCTTATGTTCAGGCAGACTGGCTGACGACGCAGACGAAATGCTATTAAGTGACGTAACAGGTTACCTTGTGCAAGGATGGCATAATCGCGCACCGAGCTCCGTCACCGCCCGACTTCGGCCATTATGTAAGCGTGTGCCCGACTAGAATCGGATTGCCCAAACTGTGGTCCAGATGCGCATTCATGGTATTCAACTATGCTACCGAACTTCTTCTGCTTTATATTCACGTATTACCAACTAGCAACCTGTCATCTATTTATACGTGATTTACAAATTATTGAATAAATGAATATCTATACAGCTTGTAGACTTCAGTTTTTAACATACATCAGCAAAAGAGACTTGGAACAGTTTTGTATCATGAAAACCAATCAATTCTTACTTTAGAAATTTAAAATTCAAATATTCATAGCCGCGGTGGCCGAGAGGTTCAACCAGTGCAGTTACTTGCAGCACAAAGATTGCAAGTTCGAATACCGACTGTATCCCGAATGAGTTTATATGTACGTACAGTGATCGGACACACCTAGAGCTTTCTGATGAAAGAAAACATCATTTGTGACTCTCACACACACACACTCTCCATACGTATGTGAAATTCAAATAGGTATGTATAATAGTGCTTGAGTAACGGCTATGGATTCGCCATCGGTCACTGCTACCATTACGGTAGGTATTTTTTAAGAGTGGCCTTTGATGAATTGTATGCGATGCATTGTGCGATTGATAGTGTCGTGAGCGTGTGCCGCACGCGAGTGAGAACCCGCCGCCGCGGCGGATATGAGACCTTCCTCTACGCTATCGGCCGGCACTTCTGTTAAATTAAAATGGATGAGGTTTAAAGTGGAGCAGCCGTAACTAACGGTTGGCGTCGTCTGCGCGCGATTATGGCAATCTGGGGTCTTACCATGCAGTGCTATTGCCATCATTATACAAGAGTGCGAAAGTGTCAGATGTACATGTGTCTCCAAATCTGTCTCTTTCGCACTCTTGGAGAATTCTGACAATAAGACTGCTTGGTAGTCTTGGTTCGCGGTCGAAAATGGGGCGCGCTGCCGGGCAACGTGTGGGGTCGTGCTCCATTGCCACGTCTCCTATGGCAGCTTAGAGCTTGGTTCCCTGCTCATCTGCGACAATGACTTACTGACGAATGCTATATACAATAGACGTACTAAGTAGAACATTGTAGGTATGAACCTAACTACCGTAAAAAAAGCCGTGGTGGCCGAGAGGTTCGAGCAGTTGCCTGTGACACAAAGATCGCAAGTTCGAATCCCGACTGTACCAATGAGTTTTTCTGAACTTAAGTACAGTGATTAGTCACACCACGAGCTTTACGGTGAAGGCAAACATTGAGAGGAAACCTCAAACCACGTTTGAAAAGTAATTCAAAAGGCGTATGTATAGTCGTGCATGAGTAACGGCGACGGACATGCCATCTCTCACGTTGGCACCTGAAATATATCTCTGGCGGAAGTTGGCTATGTGGGTATTACCTATACACCTCTGCCTACCCCTTCGGGGACCCTTGTGGGAAGGATATATTATATTAGGTATTATAACCTAACTACCTTCTGAGGAATCGACGTGATGATATGTATGCGTGTGTGGATATTAATAATGTAGATTACGTATCTAATGTGATAATACTTAGCCCATAGCGACTATGCACCTTGTAACATAATACTTGATTAGTAATATAATATATTATAGCGTGTAAGAGGATATGTATAATTCCAAATGAAATCAAGTGCTATCATTATTTCTTTCTGTACTTTTTAACCAATTTTTCCGTAAGTTTACTTCCGTTAAAATATAAATTTTTAAGAGTTTTTTGAGTAACCAGTAATAAGAATGTGTTATTTTTTTATTGTCATGGCGCCTCAAGCTGAAACCTTTGAGGCTTAAGAAAAAAGTTTGAACTTAGGGCTGTATACATATTATACAATGAGTTTTATTTCTTTCGTTAGAAGTAACCGCGTCACGATTTCAAGGAGAATTTTCCTTTTACCATTAACTAGTGGCGATGGCTGACGTACAGACTATAATAATAAAATAATATATCCTCACGCCTTCCCACAAGGGTCCCCGAAGGGGTAGGCAGAGGTGTATAGGTAATACACCCACTTTCCGCCGGAGGTATATTATCAAATCAAAAGGTAAATTTACCACAAAGGTTAATTGATTACTTACTCTTTGGTTTTGAAACAGCAATTTTCGTTGAAAAAGGAGGATGTTATATAAAACCGTCTGGCTGTAATTGTAGTGCTCCACTTGACCCGTGGTCGAGCATCGTTACACGAATAGATTAAAAGCCGTGAGACATTTCGATAAACACAATACGTTTATTGTTCTCCAGTTTGATGTAGGACTTTGAAACCACGTTCTAGATTACATCTAAAGTCACAACACGACATGAACTTATTTGTAACGAATGTTTTATCCGACTGATGGTACTTTTTATTTAATGAACCAAGTAAAACAGACCAATTAAACACTGTGAATCCAGATATACGAACAAATCTAATATATTTAGAATTAATAGTGTGGATCGCATTTTGTACCTATATCAATATTTCCTGACGTGAGTGTTTTACGTGCAGGTATCAATGTGGCAATAAATAATAAATAAACCAAAAAAAGATTGCATTGGAGAATAATTTAGTCATTGAAGTCTTACTATTTTACTCCCCAACTGTAACCAAAAATCTATTGAATAATAACATTATTTATGTATCAAAACGATCGGTTTATAAAGCAGCGAATTGGCATATACTGAGCATTTCGCGTAGTAAAATATCTCGTAGACTAAACTTTCGGTTTGTGTAAATAGCTGTGTCTAGGTATATACATTTCCATAATGCAATTCGTCTAGACAAAGTGTGCTCGTGAGCGCGTGCTGTGCGGGGACTGTCTAGAGGTGAACACAGGCGTACCTTACCTATAAGCAATAGGACAAATGTCTTCTTGATCTAACTAATTGCCCTTCATTTGATCAAACATGCTCATTATAAGTGACCTGTGATCTTATTTTAAATCGCCGTGTGTTTTGTTTGCCTTCATATTAAAAATACTTCGAAGTAATACTCTATAACGTAATAAACAGGTGGCAACCAAAACCATACATAGCAAAGTAGTACGTAAAACAGGCTGGAATATTTAGTAACAATGTATATCAATTTAAATTCAGTCCAACTCTACCCGATCGTCGTGCTGGGATCTCAAAAAACAATAGACATAATTTGCAACTCATTAATATTAAAGGTATTTAGATTATCTAACTACCAAATCGCTGCGTGAGTTGGCTGGCTATCATTAATCACATGAGCGAAATAGCACGTCTGGGTCTGTCCGCTCGCTAGGTGACGTCAAGTGACTGGTGTTAGGTGTTTGTCAAGTCTAGACGCTAGATTGCGCCAGAGCCAGACGGCGAAGCAATGAACAAGTGACGGTCGACTCGGCGGAGGACAACAGACTACAGACGGCTAGTGTCTGAAGGTGAGACGAAGGCCTCTCGGTGCCTTTTAAGAGTAAATAAATGCATTCTGTATAGTCTCGAATGCGACTACATTATCTATAGACTACGTTTTATATCACTGAAGTCACAATTATTGCACCCTTCCTGAAGATGCTTATAGTGTATTTCTTTTGGGAGATTTTCAATGGTAAGCTCATTACACCATCCAAGACCAGTGTGTAAATGAATTCCCCGCAAATTGCCGGAGATATGGTGGCCACAGTACAGTCGTATATTTTTTATTACTACATCAAAGCAAAATCAGTACTGGACGGAAACACCAAGTACATATATTGTATTTACACAATATTCTTATATTAAATTCGGCATGCGTTGCAATGACACGCAAATTTCTACGCGACTGGGTTCTTTTTTTCGGGCCAGGAATCCTCGCCTTCGTACCCAAAACACTATCAAAATTATATTACTTCTCACAAAATTTCATGGTTTCAGAACGCATTGAGGACAAACATTCAATAATAGATTTTTATTTGTATAGATGGATAACATATGAGTGACCAAACAAAAGGTTCAACATATTAGGTGAACGCGGCAATTAGGTAATGTAAAATAATAAGGTAATCCACAAACACTGGAGACAGTAATCTGAGCAATGATACGCACACGGGCAGTGATGGCAGACGGTAGGTGGGTGTGCGTATATAGGGTGCACAAATAGACGGTAATATTAATTAGTGTCGTGTAGCAGAGGGCGCGGTGGCTAGCGTCTAGACGCCTACGCCCCGCGCGCCTCCACACTCGCGCCACATCGGCCTGCATACCCCACCGTACTTTAAAAATGATCCTAGTCTTCAAGGAGTCCGTAGTGTATAGTTTCTAAACAAACTTTAAGCATACTTTAGTAAAATGTATCATGGTTACTGTTATAATTGATTTTGTTTTCATATAAAAGATTGCTATTTCGAATCCCGACTGTATCAATGAGTTTTTCTGAACGCAAGTACAGTGATTAATAACACCACGAGCTTTACGGTTCTACCTATACACCTCTGCCTGGGTAGGACATAGGGCAGACTGGGGTCTGCCTCACGCCTTGCCACAAGGGTCCCCGAAGGGGTCTTCGGGGACTATATAGCACTATACGGTATTGTTGGTAATGACATGTGAGATGACAAATCGTCAAATTCACTATCACTTCTCTCGCTAAAATGAGATTATCCATATGACACCTAAGATAGGAGTCAATTCCGAAATCCTCAGTTGCGTGGGATTCCTTGTACAAGTAAAGAGGATTGTTGGAATTTAAAGTTGCATTGATTTGGTTGCTATATAGGCTGGGTGAGGTAGTGTGAGGGCATGTCTAGACGCGGGGGCGGCTCGGAAAGGTAAAGCGCGGGCCCATTCCACATGCCGCTCCCGTCCCGACACGGCGCCTTTTCTACGGAATTAGGTCACACTACGCACACAAGACGCACTTGCTCTTTAATAGTATATCTAAGTACCAACACACTTTTGACATTACTTGACACTCAGGTCATCCGAATTATCACCATTTTTATGACTGCGTATCATTGCGTATGCACTGTACGCGCCCGCCTAGTTGTCAGCAATGTATGTATATCATCCTATATTATCACCAGCTTTAACTTGTGTGTTTAAGTCGACAACTTTTATGTTTGACATCATGCACAAATAATAATATAGAAATTGAATAACAGGCCAAGAAGGAGTATACCATCTAGGTATACTCGTCCTGTCTTTAGTACTTATATAATATATTAATTACATTTTCTACAATTCCCACATGGAATTGGCATCTTAGAAATTGTTCCCATATCCTCACGCCTTCCCACAAGGGCCGCCGAAGGGTTAGGCATAAGTGTGTAGTACCCACACACCCACTTTTCGACGGAGATATATTTTAGGTGCCAGCGTGACAGATAGTGAGTGCATCGCCGTTAATCAGGTACAAATAACTACAACTACATACATACGTCTTTGAATTTCCTCTCAAACGTATGTGGGTTTTCTCACGATGTTTTCCTTCATCGAAAAGCTCCTAGTGTGCAAATAACTGTACGTTTACGTTCAGAAAACCTCATTGGTACAGTCGAGGATCGAACATGCATTATTTTTACGTGATGCATTTAATGTTATTTGTGATTTTACACAATTATGTCGAAGTCTCCAATACAACAAACGGCATAATTTTCTCACGTTCCAATTACGAAATAAGTCCATTCCTTAACGTCTTCTCACGATGCTTTCTTCACCATATAGCTCGTGAGGGGACATTTCACTGTGTAAACGTAAATGGAAAATAAATCACTGATCGAGACTACAGATGACTAAGTAGGTACTCAAATTAATTATTGATTATTGGCCAGTATGTCTCTAGTAAATCATTCCTGACAAAAATATTAGCTTAATAATGATTCTACGACAAAAAACGCATGTCTTACTAATATTATAAATGTGAAAGTTTGTGAGTTTGGATGTTTGCGGTTCTTTCACGGCAAAACGGCTGAACCTATTTGGCTGAAAGTTGAAATAATGATAGCTTATACCTAGGAATAGGACATAGGCTACTTTTTATCCCGAAAATTCAAACTTCCTACAGTAATAAAATTTGACACATTATTAGTAGTAATTCAGATTTGCATCAAAATTATATCAATACTCCTTAGTGCTTTTGATTTAAATTACGTTTTATTTTGACACATATTTGAAAACTCAATCCTGTCATTGCAAAAATTCCAAATAATTCGATGTTCTAATATTATAAAGGCCTAAGTAGTATGTAAAATAAGTAAAAAGTATAGAGGCTCTTTCACGGCATAGCGGCTAGGAGGAAAACATTGTAGCAACTTTATCTAACTCCACGCGGGCGAAGCCGCGGGCATAAGCTAGTACCAATATACAAGTTGCGGTAACCGTTTATCTACCGCGCCAAAAAACGTAATAGTTTTCAATGGAGTTAATTTACACATATTATATATCTTCACGCATTACCACAAGGGTCCCCAAAGGGGTAGGGTGACTGATCACTTTACTTAAATTGAAAAAGGTAATTGGTACAGTCGAGGTTCATAGATGCAATATTTGTGTTGCAGTCAACTACTCGAAACACTCAGCCACGACGGCTCTTATATACCTATGTACTCATAATTAAGTTACTAAAATTTCGTTAGGTGTCGCCGTTCTGAAAAAATCCTGTCAAGAGAAGAAACTCTGGAGTAGAGTAAAGAAAAGAGAAGAAAATAAAAAAAAAAGGCCTGGCTTAACATGAATTATTTATATTGAGTAAGATAGACAATAATTTTATTTCCATGCACATGTTTAAGAAGAAAAATATCTTTGCATTAATTTGACGTGGTTATTTTATAAACTAATGAAAACTATGATTGTAATCGTGTACTAGAATATAAAACATTTTAAGCGTGGGAATAAAAATAGGTCTTACTTGAAACACATATGTTTTATTAATAGTGTCTAGACTGGGTTTAATGCGGCTTGATACACTGACATTGTACCTACATACGTATACATAACCTAGTGCTAACTTCGCTGAAAGGTCGCGAGGGTTACACAGACATTAACTTACAAAATACTATATACCAACTGAAGTATTGAGGTTTAGACTACATCAACTATTAACAACATAGGTACATGATTTTGGACTGAAATTTGGACCCCGGCTGAACCATAATGTTTACTCTGAACTTAAGTAGAGATTAATCACTAAGATCTTTAAGGTGTAGGAAACATTTAGAGGAAACCTGGAAAGCTTACTATTGAGAAGAAATTTAAAAAGTATGTAAAAGGCAACGGCCTTGTCATCCGTCACTTTGGCAACTAAACAAATTTGTGGTGAAAATAATGTGTTGTTAAATCTATGGCTACCGCTCGCTGCGCACTACTTTTTCCGCGTCGATTAATTACCGAGTTATTTGTGATTTCACATGAAAGGTTAAATACAAAAAAAAAACAAAAATAGCTGAAAATAAAAAACGCACAAAATTTAGTGAAGCGTAGGCGATGAATAAATGTATTAAAGTACCTTTGTATTCAGCTGAAGCGTTCTAGGTATACAAGTATTGTCTGGCACCCTGAGTGCCTAAAGGCAAATGTATTGCGAACTTACTTAATATAACGGTATAAAAAAATGTTAGAAAATAAAAACCTCTTGCAGTGCTAGCCGTCTGCCCTTCCGTCGCCCTCAGTACGTCTCAAGCGGCAAAGGGCACCCGCCGATGACTTGGTAAATTATTTCGCACACCAATTGTCTGGCCCGGCTCGCACTTACAATAAAATCTCATTATTTGAGACAGTCGTCATAGTCCAGTATGACCGCTAAATTAATATAGTCAGACCGGCTTTAGGTACACCTTTTTAATTTATTTTAAACTGCAAAATATTAGAAATATTTACGAAAAACAGACATGCTTAAGGGGCGTTAAATAAATTAACACTTTATATTAAATATTTAACTATCTGAGCCGTGGTGGCCGAGTGGTTCGAGCAGTTGCCTGCGACGCAAAGGTCGCAAGTTCGAATCCCGACTGTACCAATGAGTTTTTCTGAACTTAAGTACAGTGATTAGTCACACCACGAGCTTTACGGTGAAGGAAAACATCGAGGAAACCTGCATACGTCTGAGAAGAAATTCAAAGGCGTATGTATAGTCGTGCTCGAGTAACGGCGATGGACTCGCCATCTGTCACGTTGGCACCTAATATACCTCTAGCGGAAAGTGGGTGTGTGGGTATTACCTATACACCTCTGCCTACCCCTTATGCCTATAAATTATACATAATAATAAAAAAATAAAATAATAATAATAAATAATATATCCTCACGCCTTC
>JACCPG010004931.1:0-28257 GCA_016069955.1 Drepana arcuata | reverse complement strand
TACTCTTCGGTCTTATCGAGAAGGATTTAATACGTACATTCAATATTTATGTTGACAAAGCTCATCATAAAAGAAGGCTAAAAATCATCTTTTGCGCGTGAAGGTCTCAAGGGACTGAAGCCAAGTTCTTAATAAATTATTCTAGAGGAGACACGTGACACAAAACAGAGACAGAACATTTAGACGTATTAATTTTAGGTGTATATGTTTAAGCATTGTTATGGGTGTCCACAAAGCAATTGGATTGTGAAGAGATCAGATGCTCACACGTCTTTGACCCACTGTGCGGAGTAGCGGTGTCAACAGAAGGTATCCACGTGTTGGCAAAACTGCATAATATTTGTTATTTTAACAAAATGAAATGCCGCCTACGGCACTTGACTGTGGGTACGTATAGATATCTCCAATAGACTAGCGTGTGCGCCCTGTAATAGATTTGTTTACTCATTTTCTCGTTAAGACCATGGCGAGCGAAACTACATACGTACGCTTTATAATTATCTTTCTATAACATATTTCAAACGCTATTTAATAAATTCTGGCGTGTGGTTAAATTGTTTGACCTGGTTTTGATAAACCACAGGACCAAATACACATTTCACAAACAATGCGTAAATAATTATTTCGTATTTATCGCTAGGGCAATATGAAAAGCTCATATGCTAAAAAGGCTTTACAGACATACAGACAGAATGTCAATGAAGAGGGAAAAGAAGTTTTCCTTCGGTACCATATTGCACTATACTTGGTGACTTCAATATTTAAAATATTATTATACATGCTTATGCATGTGTATACGGATATGTATATACAATCATGCCAAGTCCCTCACAGGGAAGGCTGAGCGCAGCTAGTTCTCTCTAGACTTATACCTCTTTCGCTTTATCTACAGTTATCATACATGTTAATCGGTTTCGATTATTTGTTACGTTGCCAACCTTGGGCGTACGATCGATTTCACCTGGGTAGTAGGAGTGTGTACTTCCTCTGCCTCTTCCACGGACTCTTGCATTGTATTATCTTTATAGATATATATCAAGTTGACGCTGATCTTTGCAACATGAGAGCTAAGCCTGAGCCATTCAACTTGAACGGTCGTCGTCTGAACAATTTAGGCATAACGGGGTCTTATCAGGCTTGTAACCATAGTTGTCCCACTTTTTGCACCGACGTATATGCGCCGGTGTGCGCGGAGATAATGCATTCAGCCAGCTACAGTACACATAAGCCAATGGTCAATCACTGCCACGTAGACTTGTTCTCATGTACCTCTGGACTCAGTGAGTATCAATCTATCTAACTATCTATCTAATAGAACGAATATTTACATACATATCATCCCGTCGAGTCTCTCGCAGGGTATTCAGGGGGATTAGAGCGCCAGTCTCTCTAGACTTACTTCATTTACATCAGTATCTTATTACATGCTCTCCGGTTTCGATTAATCTTGACGTTTTCTATCTTTGAGTGTTCGTTCGATTTGACCATTTGGAATGTGGTCTATTTACGATTTAGTACCAATATACATAATAGAACATATATGCATATTATTTGATATATTAATACATGAGTAATGTTAATAGGTACTCTCACAAGGCGATCAGTTTGTGATTTTAATATCCCCACGCCTTCCCACAAGGGTCCCCGAAGGGGTAGGCAGAGGTTATTGGTGGTACCCACACACCCACTTTCCGCCAGAGATATATTTAAGGTGCCAACGTGTCAGATGGCGAGTCCGTCGCCGTTTCGAAGCGCGACTATACATACGCCTTAGAATTTTTTCTCAAGCGTAAACAGGTTTCCTCTCGATGTTTTCCTTCACCGTAAAGCTCGTGGTCTGACAAATCACCGTACTTAAGTTCTGAAAAACTCATTGGTATAGTCAGGATTCAAGCCTGCAATCTTTGTGTTGCAGTCAACTACACGAAACACTCGGCCACTGCGACACGTAATATATTTTATAGTTCTATTTTCCTGAAATCCCGCTATGGGACTGTGTGTCATGTGACATTAGATAATGTACGTATATACAGGAGGTCCAAACAAACAGGACTTGACAAGGGATAGTGGAATGTATATTGTATTCTGTTTCTGATTCAATATCGTGACGGAGTTTTGCTCTGACAATTTTAGTTGTAATTCGACACGTTTATTACAGTTTTATACTTTATTACGGTAAAATAAATAAATAAAAATAAAAATAGTTAATTCTCACCACTACACTTAGCTATAAATGTATGTTTGTAAACAAATGTTAATACTCTTTCAGATGTAACAATCACATCATTACCTAACTGCTTTAAAAACTATATGGCGCTGCTATTCGCAACTCATGCAGCGACTCTGAATTCCCTTAAACTTATTGACGACACCCCTCCAAAGAAGATCAAAAAACAAGCCGCTATGAACAACACAAGGAAACCGGCCAGAAGAAGTCACCATGACTACGGAGTGGAGGAGCAGATCAATCATATTATGAATAAACTTCTACAGTTAAAGCGCAATGATGACGTTAAAAAATAAAGTTCTGGGATCGATTCCCATGCCAAGCAGATATAAAGCGTGCCACCGTACATTTATTTAGGATAATTGAAAAAGTTTAACAATATCGAAATTCTTAAGACAAAGTTATATTTCTAGCTGTCACGCTCAGCTTTGTGAAGAATATCTATTGGGTCCAATTGTAAATCTAAATCAACCAAGGATAAAAAAAGAGACAACGAATGCGATCGTACCATTCTCGAGTTCCAGTGAGTGATTTTTATTGAGAATGCCTCAGGAAATGGGACAGTTGTTCAAATATCACACGTTTCACAATGAAAGGAAGCATATATAAACCAAAAATTACAAGTTAGTTTATAATATAATATTAATAATAAAATAATATAAAAATAACACAAATTACATTTAGGGTTGACAAATTGTAGACCTTATTTTCGCATACAATTTGCTGTAACGATATAAGTTATACATGTGAATGTGAATTTAACTCCGTTGTATTTTTATTAGTGTAATAATGTTAATAATTCCTAAATAATCCCATGTAATTTCCGAGCCGTGGTGGCCGAGTGGTTTGAGTAGTTGCCTGCGTCATAAAGATCGCAAGTTCGAATCCCGACTGTACCAATGAGTTTTTCTGAACTCAAGTACCACGAGCTATACGGTGAAAGAAAACATCGAGAGTAAACCTGTATAGGTCTGAGAAGAAATTCAAAGGCGTGCTTGAGTAAGGCGATGGACTCGCCTTCCGACACGTTGGCACCTTAAATATACTATTTATACACTTCTGCCTTCCCCTTCGGGAACCCTTGTGGGTAGGCGTGAGGATGAAAATAGTTTCTGACTGAATGTTTCTTCTTTTAATAATGCTGTAATTTTGTAATCTTTTGGGCAATTTGTTTTATTGCATCGTCACGAGGATATATTAAAACTCCCTACAACTTCTAGAAGACAACTGTTATATTATCTGAGACACTGTGTATTTTATATTATATCTGACGAAACTGGCGAACACAAAAGAACTATTCCAGTCTAAAGAGAGTATGTATATAAAACAGATAATTATAACTTCTTAGATATCACGTCTTCCCTAAATAGGGAAGACGTGAATCGACAGGCACAGGTAATAGCAGATAGATGATAGTGACAGGTGATTTCATTTTGCAAATATTTGTGCCAACTTCTCGTTCTTTTGGCCTTCTACGTCTGCGCGTCTCGTCGTATAAAGTAATTGTTAAATGAAGTACATCACAAATTTGTCCATACATAATATTATCCACCAATCAATTAATTTTTAATTAGTCCGAACGCTATATTAAGGGGTTTTGGCAAGCGAGCCTTAATCCACGCCGTGTGATTAATGCGTCCGTCAGTTCCGATTTACAGTTCGCGGTAGCCAGGGTTGAATTAGCCTTCGGAAGGCTATAAATCTAGCAAAGGTAACTAGTAAATTGGTGGGGCCTAACAGAATCCTTTCTTGTGATGTAATTGAATTGATGTTGTTGTGATATTTGTGGGTACCTAATTACTAACATTTATTACTCAAAGGAATTAAGGGTTTCTGTATTTCGTAATGTATCTTATTTAGGCTTGTACATTGTGATTAAGTGCCTCTTAGAAGCGTAGCCTTGAAACTTGAAGCCATAATACAGGAGAAACGCTTAAATATTCTTGATATATGAGTAGGAGTCGTGGTTGCCGAGCCGTTCGAGTTGCCTTCAACGTAAAAAATTTTTAATTCCGGAATGAGTTTTTTCTGAACTTACGTATATTTATTAATAACAAACTATACGGTGAAGGAAACCTACATACAGTTAAAAATAAATTCTAAGGTGTATAGTCGTGCTTGAGACGGCGATGTCAATAGATATTATCTCAGACGAATAGAGAGTTGATGCTCTGCCTACGAAATTGTAATAGCATATCTAGTTAGGCCCCTGGTCAAATAAATCAATTCGAAAAGTTATGCCGCGAGGGCAGTTAACTGTAACGGGGAAATAATAACCCGCAGGGCGAGATCGGTTCACGTTGCAACCCTATCTTATGGAACGTGTTTCGACGTTAATACGTTGATACGACGTATTTAATAAATAAGGATAGTAGGGACCATATATACATATGGGACAATATTAGAAATACGAATGTTTGTGGGTATGTATAGATGTTTGTTATTCAATCACGACAGAACGGCTAAACGGCTAACCGGAATTGAGTGAAATATGGCACAGAGATTATTAGCTGAATTGACAGATCTGTTCTTATCTTATACTAAAAAAAAATCTAGATATAATTTAATTATACTAATGAAGCGATTTTTACGCGGGTGAAACTATGGGGCAAAGCTAGTACTTAATAAAAGTGCCCTGTCCTGCCCAAGACAATCTTTTTAGTTTCCGCTCAAGCTATCCCTTACATGGCACTGGCATTAGTTGCGGAAAAAGTAACGTCATTGAGATTAAATGACATTCATGCTATGTGAACGTGAACAGAAAGGGATTTTGAAGGGGGGTATGTACTGATTGCCTGTTTCGTTATAAATGGAATATTTTTTCGATTAATTGGAAATTAATAGACGACCGTTCAGATGCTGAAAGCAGTTCAAAGAAGCCCTGAAATTTGTTCGTATAATATTTATGTAACCCGATAACTTAACTATCAACTTTCATAACAGCCAATGAACAACTGAAGTTCAACTATAGTTTTCTTCAGAGAAGCGCTATCTATTTATTGTTTTCTTAGTTAACATCAATTATATCATGAGCTGTGCTCTAAAAGCTATCGAAAAAGTAAATATTTCAACGTAACACTATTTCTAAACTTTATTCTTAAAATTGAAATAACAAATTTTAAATAATATTTTCTCGACCACAGACTTCACGGCAGCCATATCTCCTTCTATCGCATAACTTCATTTAGGACTGGCTGTGAGTAAGTTTTTGTCTTAGTTGTGGAACGAAGGATGTTGGAATGCGGGCTCCTTGCTCAGGAGAGATGTCCCGCATTACGAGTGTGAGAGCTTACGAGAAACAACAAACTTTACCGAAAACTATTCACGAAGTCATCTAACACAGCCCTTAACTGTGTACTTGCTTGTTTGAGCATGTATACAATGAGCAAAAGAGCTGTTTTTATACTTCACACGTACGTGACATACATACAAGCCTGACAACCATAGATAGCGCCATCCACGAAGACGCGCCCCACTATTCTTTTAGTAGTGCAAATGACAACCTTTCACAAATGTTTGAGTATTGTCGGTACACACTGGTTACCTATGCGTGCACACGCACACTACAATTATTAACGGAGTCGGATCATATTCCCCGCATCCCGCGACTTGACTGGATATTAGTGGGCGCGTCTTATATTATATCAACCATAGTTAAATCTATAATATAATTGTGTCTAATTCGTCACTCAATCTTCGGATTTGCCTAAACCAACAAAATATACCTACCTTTTTTCATCTTTACAAATACATCCTAATTTCAGTTTCGTATGAAATGTATGTAAAGCTAATTATTTATATATGCGTTTATAGGTTTGAGGAACCACAATGAGATTTTGCATCACCTGAATGTCACTCAGGCCGTTCCTGATCTTGACTTGATTTTCTCAATAGATCTTACTCATATTATAAATGCGAATGTTGCCATGTATGTTATACAATCACGTCCGAACGGCGGAACGGATTTTTGAACGAAGTGCCATTTGGCACAGTTTTAGAATATTGGCTGGGGTAAAAAAAACGGTTGAAATTAAATTTAAGGCGATTAAAGTCGCGGAGCACACCTTGTCGTAAGTAAACACTATGCGACAACGCAAAACGTGCAACTAAGATGTTAGCTAGATAATTTTGCCTACATATTCACTCAATGTGTAGTGACCTTCGCGTGGAGAACGTCAATATCTAGGACAATGATATCTGAGAATACGAAAGTTTCTCACATAAAGGGCGACCTGATATATTTTAGTGCCGGGGAGTGGGACAATAACTCTCCGCGCGACTATAACTGGGGCGCTGGGAGTTTTAATATCGCATATCCGTTACTTTTCAACCGATTTCAGCAGAAGGGGGAGTTACGTATCTGAGTGTACATGTGAGCAAATATGTAATCTTTTAAGATTTTATACAACATAACCGATGAGTTACTAATCAGTAATATGATATCCTTGGATTCGTCATGTCATGTTGCTATAATGAGTGGTTCATCTTAGGGAATGACGTCACACAAAGGCTGACCGTGAGTGGATTTGCCGAATAGCACGAGCTGATTGAAAACCTTTTCCTGTGAGTGACTATGCTGGTAGTACCTATTTGATACCTATGATGCCGCAGCAAACGAATAATACTTCTAATAAATACTTTTATGACAGCCAACAGCTCTCTTAAAAGATGGTAACCGCTAACCCTGGGTGTGCCATCAGCTTGTTTGACACTTTATTACATATAAATGTCAGTAAACTACGAGCAACCACTCAACCCAAACACAATTTTCATTCATTTCATCATTACATAAGTCAGAATGTTCCACATAATATCTAAGTAGAATTATTATGATGAATGGCTCAAGTTATTATCTAGTGTGTATGAGGAAAGATTTTTAATATAATGCCTAATTTTGCGCATTCGCGTCTTTCCCTTTGTCAAAAATCTAATTTGCGAGTAGACACCTGCCTGCGATCACACACGTTCAAACATTTATATTGCCTTATATAAATCGGAAAACGTGGAAATTTTCCCTCAAGTATTTTTTATTAAGTTCCAGACTTATTTGACTTAATACGATTTCCAGCTGAAATGGGTAATCGAAAAATCATTCCTATTCATTCCTATCATATTCACGAAAGGAAGACCAAATTAATTAAACAAAAGAAACCATCCGTCGCGATAGAAAGGGACAGTTGATTAATTATAATGTATGGAACAATATAATTCAATGTTATAGACGATACATGGCGTTCTATTAAGGGTCAATGAATGCGACCGTCATCTGTTACGCGAACGCGAAGGATATCCTCGAACCCCTGTTTAGATATAGTGAGCAGATGAAACAAGAAAGAGTTGCTGAAAAGGAGTTATTACTATGAGAGCTAAAGCCATATCCGATTTCCCGTTCAAAGTCGCAGTTGACCAACTCCAATTTTGAACGGAAGATAAATGTGCTCGTTTCAGCTGTAGCACCACCAAGAAACAGTATAAAAATCGACGGTACAAATAGCTTGATCGTTCACATGCTTAGTAACATCTAACCGATATATATCAAACCGATATATATGTTAAAGCGAGTTTGTTCGTTGGTTACGATTGTCTCAACCGATTAAGTTTACCCTAAAAATATTTGTACCCATAGTATAATAATAGATATTGCCATTTAGCCATTTAACTGCGGGCAAAACTTTAAGGCGCATCTAGTAGATATTAAATAGGTAATATATATTTCGAAATTAGAGAGTTATTTCGACAGTAATTAATTTGAGAATCGTGTTCCAAAATAGCCTGAGGGGGTTTGGCGAGTTCAATACGATTCTAAGTATACTTACTGGTTTGTGTAAACGACATTTGTACCGCCCTCGGCCAAGAGGCATGTTATTGGAGAACATAACATAATTATTAAGTTTGAAATATGAGGAAGCTGAGAGGTGTGTTCGATATACGACCGGAAATGTTATATATATTCTCATGCCTTCCCTCAAGAGTCCCCGAAGGGGTGGGCAAAGGTGTATAGGTACCTATATACACACACACACTTTCCGCCGGTGATATATTTTAGCTGCTAATGTGACAGATGGTGAGTCATCAGTCAGAGAGACAAGTCTAGAGAGCACTTTTTCCGTCCGTTCCGTTAATCATTGACCGTTGGCAGTCAACGCCGAGCTCTTGTCCCCTTTGAGAGCGTACTGACGCTCTGCTTTCTGTGCTTGCCTCGTAAGTGAATACATGATGTTTAACACAACAAAACATTTTTAACCTAACCTAACCTAACCTAACAGTATTTGTCCAGGAAACTTTAAAAGTAGCGGTAACCGCTTACCATCATGCTATATTACACTTGCAAGAAGGAGGGTATCGCTCGCGTGTTGGAAGAATCTTCTTGATGAACTCCACGCTGTTTCAAACAAATAAATGAAATAATATCGCCTTTACTAGACCAAAATTAGAGTTTTACTTAAGGTTTTTACGATATTCATCATACATTATTATTCTGTTAAGTTATTTGAAGATAGCGAGCTTTTGTTCGGCGCTTGTTCGTGTTTAATGTCAGTCTGGGCAGAACTCATTGTATGAACAAGTTGAAGTGGACTTAAGTTACTAGTTTCAATAGGAGCACTTCGTTGGACTAACGAGCCAGGGATAGCCAAATGGCGTTTAGTATTTCTCTACGTCAAAGCTGTTTTTGTAGGTTCTTTCAGGCTACGGAAAATCGTAGCATATTCTTTTTTAATGCTACGGTTACTTCAAGTGTAAATTTTTTACTAAGATTTTATTAAATTATGTATATATCCTCACGCCTTCCCACAAGGGTCCCCGAAGGGGTAGGCAGAGGTGTATAGGTAATACCCACACACCCACTTTCTGCCAGAGGTATATTAGGTGCCAACGTGACAGATGGCGAGTCCATCGCCGTTACTCAAGCACGACTATACATACGCCTTTAATTTTTTTCTCAGACGTATGCAGGTTTCCTCTCGATGTTTTCCGTCACCGTAAATTATTTAATAATAAGATTTACCAACAATGTACTTATTAGTAGTCCTAATGTGTGTAGCAAAGAATGTATGTATATTGTCACGCAAATCAATAATATCTATAGTACATACAATCATATCATCACACCGAGTCCCTCACGAAGTAGGCAGAGAGTGCAGAGTGCCGGCTCCCTCTGGAATCTCTTCATATGGTCGCCAGTATCTTGTACTCTTGACGTTCCCATACTTGAGTGTCTGATTGATTTGATCTAGGTAGTTGGAACGTGGTCTTCTTCTGCCTCTTCTTCAGTCATTCTTTCTATATGTCAAAACCAACCCTACCGGCCTTTCTTTATTTTTACAACCACACCGTCGTTCACGCCAGCTAATTTGTGAATCTCTTCAATGCTCAAAATCTATTATAAACACTGAAAACTGGTTTTGGCTACTAATATCTTAATCAAAGTTAGATTAGCCCGAATAGGGCTCAACTCTATAAAATATTGTAAGAAGTACTTGGGTTATCCTTACTGTATATACCTTGTTAATCATTCCTGGTGAGATCAGGGTGTTAACAAAACGGGACCTTCGCAGCACCCGAGAAACTGCTTCGGAAAGTTCGATATGCGTGTTATGTTATTATAAGTAACCAAAACAAATGTGCGAGTGAAACTGCAAATTAAATGCAACAAAAGCATAGTTCACAAATATATTCTGGGTAGTCAAACTGATTACCAATGCAAATGTTGACCAATACACTATTGATGAAATAGATGCAGCTTCAGTACCGAGGAAACTACATCCTGTACTAATTATATCCACAGTAGCCAGGAAGTTGTGCAACGGCGGCTATTACGTCCACATTTGCATTTTAACTGGCCCGGACATATACCTCAGCGATGCGACTTACGGCCATCCATTTCTCTACCTACATGAATCTAAATTACCTAACCTATAAAATACGTTTTTGATTTAACCAAGAATAATATTTATATATATTTTTTTGTTGTTTTTTTAAAGGCCGTCGGGTCCGAGTGTTTAGGATAGTTGCCAGTAATACAAAGATTGCAAGTTTGAGTTCCGATTATACCAATGAGTTTTTCTGTACTTAAGTACAGTGATTAGTCACACCACGAGCTTTACGGTGTAGGAAAACATCGAAACGTAATCTAACCTGTATACGGTTGAGAAGAAATTCAAAATACGTATGTATACTGGTGTTGGAATAATGTCGATGGACTCGCCATCTGACATGTTGGCACCTAAAATATTTCTCCGGCGGAAAGTGGGTGTGTGGGTGCCACCTATACACCCTATCGGGGACCCTTGTTTCTTTGGTTGAGTAGAAATGTTTCACAGTACAGAAAAAAGACGAAGTTTCAGTTATGAATTCTATAAATAAATATTAGTTTAATGTCGATTAAGCTAATATTTATTTCTTATTATTATTGTAATAGTGTATAATTAGTGAACGATGGTGTGTTAAATACGAGTATTTGTAGGTCTATTTGTGTGGAATTGTACTAGGGTATTTTTTTATTTATTATTAGTAGATTCATTATAATACAAAACAAATTTTAAGTGGTAATCCTATTAACAATCTATCACTATACCAAATTTAATTCAATCCCATTTAGCCCTTCGGGCGTGATTGAGTAGCAACCATCATCACGCCGAAGCCCTTAATAGCCCAGTGAAATTAGGTAAAAAAAGGGGTCAACCTCGGAATGAAAGATAATAAGCTGGAAATTGGTAAAAACCTTTGTTTTGTTACCCTAAATATTGTCTCAAAAGTCACAAATGCTATCGTGTCCGCGTCTTAAGATATTGAAGGTCAAAGGTCACAAAAAACGATTTTTCGCGAATATCTCGGTTCCTATTGCTTAAATGATATTTTCACCTATTATGAAAGTTGTAGAGTATAAAATTCTCTACAACTTTTGGCTAAACTTTTTTTTTATACGATCAACCGTTTTTGAGGTAGAGCGCGAAGAGTGCGCAGCGTACAGTCATATATGAGCTAATGCAGGGTCAAGCGTGAGTTACGGTTATCAGTACGTTGTATAAAGTCAATTATTGAAAAATTATAATTATTAAGCATCTTTTTGGCATTATATAATGCTCCAAAATCTGAGGACAACCTTGATTATTTCCGCTACACGCAATTCATCAAAACTAAATAAACCTGTACAATTGTCAACACTTCCACCAACAAGTGTAGCAGCCCGTCAAAATATCAATCGTGTCTACTACCAGATTCAAACGTGGCTAGGGAAGAACTTAGAACCTCAAGAATGGGGCTGGAAGCTTGAAAATGAAATCCTGGAGCCCATAACAACGTTATTACCTCCAGCACCAGCCGAACTACTAAACACAATATTTTGCAATTGCAAAAATGGTTGTGGTTCCCGCTGTGGATGCAGAAAATCAGGGCTACTATGTTCTTTAGCTTGTGGCCAGTGCAATGGACAAGCTTGCCTCAACGCTCCACTATATCCAAGTAATCCCGATGAAGAAAGCACATACGATCCTGAAATTCTAGAAGGTTTGGAAATGAATATGACCGATAATGAGGATGATGACAATGAATTGAATATTTTAGACAACAAGAAGAAGACGACGAAGAAGAAGATAACTAGCTTCCATTCGCAATTTCATTCGATTCACAAATTATTTTAATATTTAAACTCACATTTTAATAAATGTATAACATGCCATATTTAATGATAAATAAAGGTATATCTAAAATATATTTCCTTACTGTCTTTTTATTTTAAAATATAACTAAAATAGATAATCCAGAATTAATAATATACAATAGTTGAATAATTAAATATAAATAATTAAGAATAAGTACAGAAATAATGGGCATTGCTTAATAATTATATTTTTTTTTGTCAATAATTGACTTTATACAACGTACTGATAACCGTAACTCACGCTTGACCCTGCATTAGCTCATATATGACTGTACGCAGCGCACTCTTCGCGCTCTACCTCAAAAACGGTTGATCGTATAAAAAAAAAGTTTAGACAAAAGTTGTAGAAAATTTTATACTCTACAACTTTCATAATAAGTGAAAATATCATTTAAGCAATAGGAACCGAGATATTCGCGAAAAATCGTTTTTTGTGACCTTTGACCTTCAATATCTTAAGACGCGGACACGATAGCATTTGTGACTTTTGAGACAATATTTAGGGTAACAAAACAAAGGTTTTTACCAATTTCCAGCTTATTATCTTTCATTCCGAGGTGAAACCCCTAATATGACTGGGCTATAAGGGGAAGAGAAAGTAGAGCGCCAATTCTCTCCAGAGCTTATTCTTAACGATTTGCTTATATGATGTGTAAGAGATGACTAATGACCACCTCCGCTTTGTGAGGATACTATATAGACCTCTTAAATGATAAGGTGAAAGTATTAAGTTTTATTACCACCTACGTGGCCGCAAACATGCAAGTCGCCTAATGGTGAGCAGTTACGCCGCCTAAGGGCGCTTACAACACCAGGAGTATTACAGGCACGCAATACTCCTGGTGCTCTAATTTAAAAAATTATCATTACTGAATGAGTCTGAGGCCTACCCAACGAGGGACTCAGCGTGGTGGTGTAACTGTTCTTTTATCACGTATATATCAAACCTATACATACTCAGTTTCATTCTGAAATGCTTAACGGCTGAGCAACAGAATAGTAGTCGACAGTTTGAGTCACATTTACATAATAATACTTCATGTAACAATAAACTGGGGTCGAGCTCATTATTTTTTTCAAGAGGATGTAGTCGCTGTCACTAGGGGCACTTGGAAAATCTTACTACAAGGAGATAGTCGGAAGCATTTTAAACTTTTTTAATCTGTAACGAAACTCCGTTGTCGGTGAACAGCGACGCTTCAGATTTTTCAGAATTGGTTTCGCGAAGTTCAATTTTTAAACTTTTAAAATTGAAATGGAAGTTTCGTAGTTCGTGAAAACGGTTCGTTAAGTTTTCATGTTTTTCGCAAGCATTATTCTGCACAAATGTTAGGTAATTTGTTAACTAAGACAAATATATTATGAGAGTATCTTCAAATAAATAACCTTCCATCATGATTGGATACAAAGTGAAGACAGACAGACAAAGCAGAAAAAGTGTGATGTCCAAAATTTCCCCGTAACTTTTAGTAAGTAGGTATTTTAAAATATCTCTGCGGTGCATTACATATATAGTGTAATGTAAGGTTTGATTAATTTGGATAGGTTTATTTTGATTTATTATGATATATTTTGATTTATTATGATATATTTTGATTTATTATGCTATATTTTGATTTATTATGATTTATTTTGATTTATTATGATTTATTTTGATAATTTTAACTGATTCTTAATGTCGATTTGATTTGTAATTTTGAATGTATTGATTTTGGTATCTGAAATAAATGAATTATTATTATTATTGCTATTACTGTACATAATTATGACATCCGAAGAGATTCACGAACAAACAGTCACCGTATCCTTGTGTCACATGTCAAATAACGAAGTGCTAAACAGAGTGAGCAGTTGATTCCCGGCGGCGCCGCTAATTAAAACGTCCCTCGGGTGAGCCTTGTCACGGCTAGCCGCAGCTTGCCTCTGCAGCGCTCGCTTCGATAATAGGCCAACTCACAATTTACTAGCTGAAATTAAGTCAGCATTTCGTATACGAGACCTGTCGTGTCGACTTTCCGCTCTGTTGCATGTAACACGGATACAGATTTGGTTACAAAGTATGCAACTAGACGCTTTGAATTTGTTCCTTTACAAGTAAAATTATAGCATAAATAACATTCGTGTTATGTAGTAACGGGTATCTACTACTTGTTGATTTATAGGCTAACCCCATTGCTGCCGAAAACGAAAACTAAGGCTAGGTACATAGTCTTAGGTCAAATTACGTTTTCATCTCTAGAGGTCGTAGCATACCATTTATTTATTTATTTAATATTTCGCAACAGCTTACAATTTTTATAAACTGACAATATACCCTGATGGGCATAGCAACACAATAATTATCTTATTCCTTAAAATAATACATACTTGAAATAATTAAATTTACTTAAAATTATGATAACATTCATACCATTAAAATTTAAAATGTTTTGAGATCAAGGCTAGTTAGAATTTAATGTTATAATGTAATAATGACTTATGACAACAACTTAATGTTTAATACATACATATCATCACGCCAAGTCCCTAACGGGGTAGGCAGAGAGTATAGAGCGCCAGTTCTCTCTAGACTTACATACCTCTTTCGCTTCGTCCACATTCATCAGTCTCTTCATACATTAATGTTTAATAATAAAATATATATCTATCGTATAATACATGATTTGCTATTGTGAAAATTATTGAAATGTTAAAGTGACCAATGAATATACATAAACATATCATCACGTCGAGTCCCTAAAAGGTAGGCAGAGACAGTAAAGCGCCATTTCTCTCTACAATGAATATGACTTGTATATATGTCTCTCTTGAATAAGAAGAATAATATAAAAGATATTTTTACTTTTCACTAATCTTACTTAGTTACTTTACTTTTCACAAATCTACCTACAATAGTTACTTACTTTACCTACTTTTAACTCAAAATATTAGGGTCACTACAAAACCGAATCTTACTAATATTATAAATGTGAAAGTTTGTAAGTTTGGATGTTTGCGGTTCTTTCACGGCCAAACGACTGAACCGATTTGGCTGAAAGTTGAAATGGTGATAGCTTATATAACCTAGGAATAGGACATAGGCTACTTTTTCTTTTTTTAATCTTGAAAAATTCAATGTTCTTATAATGTATGATAGCTCTTTCAAGGTATAGCGGCTGAACCGATTCTAGCAGGAAAATTTCCTAAGCTACTTTTTCGAACTCCACGCGGGCGGAGCCGCGGGCATAAGATAGTAGTGTATAATACTATACTATGTAGTAACACATTACGTTAGCAATATCCGTGTGTTTCGTAGTCTCTTAATCGAGTTTAAATAATTAATGAGTACAAACATGAATTTAATACCAACAGCGCTTAATAGCGACGCGATTAAATAATATATATGAATATTATAAAAAGCCGTGGCGGCCGAGTCGTTTAAGTTACCTGCGACATAAAATTGCGAATTCGAATTCCGACTGTACAATGATTTTTTCTAAAATGAAGTATGGATTAGTCATAACACGAGCTTTGCGGTGAAGGAAATAATCTAGAAGAAAAAAGATATAGCTACGCACGGATTGAGAAACCTCCTCCTTTATGTTATATACCTATAGAGTGTGTGCTCTTATGATTCTAATATAACTTGATACGTGTCAATTTGAGTTACTAGTTTAAACTATCAAAGTTACGGCTATACCCTACGTATATACGTTATATGTTTGTGTAATTTTTCCTTCGCTCTAGGGAATTAATCCCCAGAGTCGGGCAAAATCGGCGAGCAGTAAATAATTTACTGCTGACACCGGGCCTCGCACCATAAATCCTCGTCAGGGTATCGCCTCGGATTGACAGTCACTCGATTATAATCAGTATCAACCCTGTTACGATATATTAATCACGGCCGCAAACATACCACTTAGAGAGAGGTACCAATGGCTTAGATATAGGTACTTTATTATTATGAATTCGTATTTTGGTGGATCTAAGTGGTACAAAACATATAATGTAAGAAGTTTCGAATAAAGTTTCATATTTTTTTTTAAATACCTTGGGACAATTCCACACAAATTGACCTAGTTCCAAATTAAGCAATGCTTATGTTATGGTAACTAGAGAACGATATATTTACTTATATAAGTAGTATATAGTAGTAGTTGGCTTCATAATGAGTAAAATTTATTTATCCTATAAGATGTTGAAATTTTTATTATGTTGCTGTTTGTTTTTCCCATAATAAACAAATAAAATAAAAATAAAATAAAATAAGTAGATATATACATAAATACACAGGATATCCAAGACTAAGTTACAAATACCAGTGTTCATCCCACAAATATCTACCCTCAGCGGGAATCGAACCAACGACCTCAGGTTTTGCAGTCAGGAGCTCTAACCACTAGACCAGACGACCGACTAAGTTTGATTTTTGATCCTAGTAACCGAAATGAATATTCCTACACCATATTAGATATATCTTCTTTTCCAATAAGGGATGACACGTATATAAAATATTATCACGCTGAATCCCTCACGGGGTAGGCAGAGTATAGAGGCCAGTTCTCTCTAGACCTCTTCCGCATCATCTACGTTCATCAGTCTTTTCATACAAGTTCGCCGGTATATTAATGTTGGCAAATTCCATTTGAACTTAGTTGTGGACAGCAACAGTGTGTATTCAATTAACATCATAATTATTCTTATATTGACAACACATATATTGTATATTGACATGAGGTATATATTGTCATACGGTCACAAGCGCAAAGTGAAACGGCTGCTTTTCTAAGCATGTATAGGTTCAATAAAAAACACTTTATAGACGTATTTGAATTCAAATACTATTTAGCTTGCAAGAAAGCTAGTTTGAAGGCGTAAATATGAAAAAAACGTTAATAATGAATTAACCGATTAAGAACCGTTCTAATAATAAAATAAATAATGTATGCACACATATAAAATGTACGTAATATACTTCCTATAAAGTATTAAATTTTAATATTGTATTGAAAAAACAGTACTTATTTATGTATTCGGTCGTATGAATAAAGTTTCCGTTATTATTAATTGGTGTAATCGGAACTCACATTGCGTAAATCCATAATTGATTGCTACATTTCGTACAAAAATCAACGCTAATTTCTCGCCGGCAAACTGTATAATTTATAAAGTTCGTTTAATTCTGGCTTATTGATAGCTGGGCATACTTACTTTTAGTTTATACTTGTTTGCTAAAACTATGTGCCAAAAAAGGCGGACTTAATTTAGTCGCCCGTAAAATCAAGATTACAAATCAAACCCCGGCGATTAAAATCAATGAGTCACTATCACTAATAGTCCAAGAGCCCGCGTCGATCTGACCTTCGTTATTTTATAGAACCTGAAAGTTTTGTGTGTATGTCCCTAACACAGGTAAGAACGATGCCTGACTATAAAGTTTGGATTACGGTGGCTTTTCCTTTCAAACAAGTGTAGGGTGTATAAACTAGTACCTCAATTTTGTTAAAGTTTATACTTTCTCAGTTTTCATATATTTGATATAGGTGGATGGATTCCACCGGACATACCTGAATACTTTTGAGAATCCAAAGACGTCATAAAATTCGGAATTTTTGAAATGGGGATGGACTGACCATCTGTCACGTTGGCAACTTAATATATCTCCAACGAAATGCGGGTTGTAAATTTTTTGCCGGCCCGTCTGGAGCTATGGACAATATACGTATAAATATAAATTTTAAGGGTTAGCGACGCGAGTGACCCCCCTAATACTACAGGCCTATAAAACTGCAGTAGTCACTTACCATAGACAGGGTCGACCACTTTAGTCGCACAAAATTTGCGTCATAAATAATTCAAGATTACAAGAATTTACATTTTCATTAAACACTGTATGGAGTTTAAAATCAACCCACGTCAGTTATATTATAATCTGGCCGTACCTTGGCCCTGTGTACCTTTGCGTAGCCGAAGGCTAAATTTACGTTAAAATTAACGAGCAGCCAACTGGTTTATAGGTCAGGTAACCGTGCTGTACTTTCATAATACATTTTATAACATCTCAGCGTGGATAAAGTGTTAGGGCGAAATGAAGGTAGGTAGTGCCGGGATGCTGTTAATGTTGCTTTATATAGTCATGTATGTGTTTATAGCGACACGGACAATTCATAAGAATCGTGGTAGCCGAGCGGTTCTAGTGGCCTGAAAATCAACAGTTGCAAGTTCGAATATTGACTGTACCAATGAGTTATGCTGAATTTAAGTATTGATACTTAACTACTTAAGAATTTCAACTAATTGCGAGCGATTATCCTTAGTTAGAACATAGTGCGCTGACTATGTAACTTTTTACACGGTAACAGTAAATTTTTGTGTTTTGATTTATCGATCTTGTAACACTAGGTGTCATAATCAACATTGAGCGAAACATCACACAGGAAAGGGAATTGCTTGCTTCAAATCTACTTCAGAAAATAGACATCAAGGAAGAAAGCTCTTTTAAAGATTCCGTCTTATTTAAACGGGCCTTTGCACACTACTAAGGTTTTCAACAACACAAACAGTTGAATTGGACCAGGATGATATTAGCTTAATTGTAGCGTTAAGTACCTGTTAGGCCTCTTAGCATTTCAGTGGACATAATGAGACAATTTGTACGCAGCATTTGTGTACCACTTGTATTCTCAATGGTCGTTAAATGAGATAAATGCAAAGTTGTCTTTGAGTAATATAATATATCCTCACGCCTTCCCACAAGGGTCCCCGAAGGGGTAGGCAGAGGTGTATAGGTAATACCCACACACCCACTTTCCGCCAGAGGTATATTAGGTGCCAACGTGACAGATGGCGAGTCCATCGCCGTTACTCAAGCACGACTATACATACGCCTTAAATTTCTTCTCAGACGTATGCAGGTTTCCTCTCGATGTTTTCCTTCACCGTAAAGCGCGTGGTGTGACTAATCACTGTACTTAAGTTCAGAAAAACTCATTGGTACAGTCGGGATTCGAACTTGCGACCTTTGCGTCGCAGGCAACTGCTCGAACCACTCGGCCACCACGGCTCTTTCGTCTTTGAGTATATTTTATAAAACACGATAGATTTGACAACTCATTAAGTATTTAAGGATATTGTGCGTGTACATATTAGATATGAGAATGTACGTGTTTGATTTTTATTTTTATATCTTCACGCCTTCCCAAAAAGGCTAGGTGTAGGTGTGTACGTAGTACCCACACATCTAGAGATATATTTTTAGGCGCCAACGTGATAAATGGTGAGTCAATCGACGTTTTTCTGGCTCTTGATGTTTTCCTTTGTCGTACACCTCATCACTGTAGGTAATTTAGTTCAGAAGAACTCATTTTATTGGCACAGTCGGGATTCGAACTTTCATGTTTGTGTTGCAAGCAACTGCTCGAACCACTTGGCCTGTTTGTTTGCGTGTTTTTGTTTTTAATAGATACTATATCGATACCGAAATAATTTTTCAGAATCGGCTAAGGCCGATTCTGAAAAATTATTTCGGCAAATGAGTAACAAACAATATTCAAATAAAAGTATGCTAATTGTACATATTATCTATGTATATATAACTTATATACGTGAAAGGATGTATATTTGGAAAATAGTTGTTACACAATCTTTAAAATTGTACATATAGCAAATAGTTTACTTGGATGTTCATCTCAAGATATATAATATCTTGGGATTGGCCTTAATGGCTAAGTATGCTCAAGTATTTTTAATATAGGTAAGCAAATTACGCAGCTGAAATCGTGGTGACAGCTTATATTGTATAAGAAGCAAAAGGAAATCCGTGCGAAAGTATTTTGAACCTTAACGTTGTGAATATGTTATGTTCAATGACATTAACGATCGCAACGCGAGCTGGCGCGGTAAATACAAAATGATTTAAAACAATGACTACCACGTCACGCCATACAATATAGTGTGCGAGTGTGTGCGGGTCGGTTGTGTAGTTTACGTGCGCGTTTCGCTATCGGAGGCGTTTTCACGCTCGACTGGTCACACTGAAAACTGTCCATTGCAATCTCTAGCCACGCTCGAACACTTCGCTTTACATTTGTACTACACTTTGTTTTTTAGACATATCATCACGAGTACAGAGGCAGCGAGAATGGAGCGTCCTCTCTAGATGTACAGATCTCTCTAGCTTCACAAAGAGAGAATACACCAGTCCCTTTATATGCTTTCGCCGGTTTAGAGAACTCTTGATTTTTCCCTCGATTTGATTTAGGTAGTAACGTGATTTTCATTGTAAATCCGTTTTGTTAATCTTTCGTCACTCAACCTTCCTATATGCCTAAACCAACGTAACATGTCTTTCATATATTTACGTTTATATAGGGTTCCGTTCGTATACTTTTATTTCGCTGTAACTACATGTGCTTTACAGCTTTTCTTTTGATTTTGCTGATAATATAAAGGTAGGTAATTAGCCTTATAAATATAAAATGCCTATATCTTTGTTCACAAATTAATTGATTGTCATCAACGAACTGTATTTAGATAGCAAGCTTTCTATTACCGAATATTTAACGAATCAATTGTTCCTTTTGCTCTGTTTATTGGTAGTTAGTAGAGAATTATTTGCACAATTTAGTGGAATAGACTAATTGCAGCCGCGGGTGAGGCCCCCGCTCGCATCAATCGTTCGGAATTAGATTCGGCACGAGCGCACATCGCTGACTTACAGCTCCAACACAACTTATTGCAACTGATCTAAATATGTTTCAAATTCATACTAACAATCGGGAAATAATAATAGTCCTTCCTACGACCTTCATAACTATGCTAAAATTCGTTATCTTACTAATATTATAAATACGAATATTTGTGAGGATGACCTCTTACACGTCAGAACTATAGAGCGGAATTGGAAGGAATTTGGCACAGAGATTAGTAGTTGGATTAACCCATGTGATATTAAAACACATATGATTGTTCATTTATGTATTAATCCAGCCAGAGTTACAGAAAATATCTACCAACGAAATCAAATTATACGCGAGTGAAACCACAAAGCACATGTGCTAAGAACATGTAGAATCACGAGGAAGTTCATGTAAAAATCCCATCCTTATAATTTTCAATAGGTGGCTCGTGAATATCATTTAAAACCAGCCATAATTGTGAGTAAGGAACATATTATAAAAATTATGATAATAATATTCAGTACAAACTTCACTAGTTTCAATTCCAAACTAAGTAAAGCTTGTACTAATACTTTAAAGTTCGTAGACGTAAACATACATTGAAATACAATTAAACACCTTTACTAGTATTATAGGGTCAGGGTTCGTTGAACGGACTAACCTTAGGAAATACTATTCAGATGAAACAGGGCAGGGCACAGCTTGGTTCCAAATATTTAAGTGGGCAATATTTTGACTGTCACAGTCTCCATCTGTCTATATTACGTTAATGCTGTTTAGGACATCCAAGACTAAGGTTAAATATTCATTCTTCACACATATGATCCTCTACTAAAATCCTTAACCTCAAGATTCGCAGTCAGGCATAGAATATAATTTAAGACGTTCCTTCAAAATACGAAAACAAATGCGTAAATATGAACGAATGTTATAAAAGGTTATTTGAAATGATGATTAAAGTGGCAAGGGGACCAAATGGTTAATATATGTCAGTAATAATTCCCTTAAATTGAACTTCTTCTTTGCAGTTTGTTCAGCGTTAGGGCTTATTGAAATAATATTTGCTTTGGGGAGGAAGAAATCACGAGGAATAGTAGTTTATGTAAATGTATGTAATGAAAACGTCTGGGAATTGAAATGCCGCAGTCTGTCTGCAGATTTTTTGCGATTTCGTATTCGAATACTGTGTTTATCTGTTTAATCGTAACTGTAAAACTTTAAGGTATAGAATATTATACTAATGACAGTAATGACATACTATAGATTAAAATATTTTATAACCTTGGGTTAATTTAACATATATACCCATATAATCCATACAAATAAAATTTATTCCGCTAATGTGGCAAAAGTCACACGACCGCCTGATGAAGGGTCGCCTGATGGTAAGCAGTTGCTGCCGCCTATAGACTTAGATAGAGCGCCTATAGAGCTTGGCTAACGAGCTAACACCAGAGGTATCGGTTTCCCATATCCCCAACTATGAGAACAAAGTTATACATACTTATATATAAGTTCAAATTAGCATACGCTTGATAAGAAATTAAAAAAAGGTATCGCTAGTTGAACTAGAGTACCGGCGATGGACTCGATATCTGTCACGTATGTACCGTAGGCACAGGCATAAAATATATCTCCGGCGAAAAGTGGGTGTGCAGGTTCTACTTACACAGCTCTGGCTAACCCTTCGCGGACCTTTGTGGAAAAGCATGAAGTATAAATACAAGTATACATATTAAATGGATAGGGCAACCAAGTGCAAAAATTCGTTATCACATAAATATTATCCTCACTGGGAATCGAGCCAGTAACATCAAAAGCATACCTTAAGGCTCGCAGCCGGAAGCTCTGATCATCAGGAAAGCCGTCTTAAGACCTTATTATAATGTGGTTGCTCGCTGAGGTTAGTCACCTTAAGCTCTGCGTAATGTATGTGGGTAGCGATGTTACGATACCGTGATAGGAGTCCGAGATGAGGGGAAAAATAAGATGAGAATAAGAGGCCCAATCACTATGTACACTAATTCGAGTATCAAGAAGAGAGACAATGGATAAAAAAGCCATAGTAGCTAAAATAAGAAGGAGAGAGTTCACAATTTAAAAAAATAGTTACATCGCATTACATTTTCTCTTTAAAGTGTTTGTACCATATCATCACGCCAGAGTAGAACGCTTGTTTCTCTTAACTGTACGAAGAGACTGATGTATGTGGACCAAGCGAATGAGGTCTACTAGTGTTTTATTACAAACGTAAACAAATTATGTACATTCATTTCAGTCATATGCTGAGCCAATAAATAAACGAACATGTCTGATCCGAGTATGAAATAAATTAATAAATTGATTCTAGTTTTTTTATACACTTACGTACTTAAGAGAGAAGTGGGAGGCTTTTTCCCAGAAGTGAGAGATAGATAGGTATAAATTATAGTACTTATGGATTTGTTTCGATAACGAGTTGCCAAAATAAGCAACATAATATAAGAATTTCCGTCGAGAGTTTCGGTAGCAATATAATACAAAGTTCAGTGCGATATTGTTTACTACGGTTCATGAATAATTTATTGTCTCAGTAGCTACCGCTGGAACTGATTATATTCAGCGCGAGGTCTGAACAAAGCTAGTCAAGTGGAAACCAGTACATAGATGCGATGAATTGAATTTGCTCACATATAATTATGTATAACAGTTACCTAAATTCGCGAGGCGTGGGTCGAGTAGCCTGCATCAAAAAGGTTGCTAGTTCTAATCCCAACTTTACTTAATATGGATTTCTGAATTTACGGCAAATAAGCTACAGCTTGGCAGCTTAATAGATTGATCTTTATGTTTAAAAAAAATATCGTAAATTGTCATCGGGAATTCAGACGAGCGTTTAGTCTGCTCGAGAAACGGTGACGGACTCGCTATCTGTCACGTTGGCACCTAAATATATCTCCGTCTAAAAGAGGGTGTTGTTACACCTCTGTCTACATCTTCTGAAACACGTGTCTAAACTACCTTCATTCAAAATGTTGTTTTAGGAGCACTATAACAGGTACTTGGTATGTTTTATTTAAAAAAAAAGATTTAAAAGCTTTACTAATACTGCATTGTACATGCTTACAAAAAAAATACACGTCCCAAATCTGTGTCCACTGGTGACAGGGATTTAGGACAACCGTATATTAAAAAAAACTGATTTCTGCTGTATAGTAACCTTGCGAATCCAAAATGCTTGTTGAATCAGCAGCTGGAGTTTGGATCCGAAGCCGAAATTTAAATCAAAGGATTGCCATTTTTGTCACATTTGGTCTTTTATTTTTCTTTACATTAATAGAATAGAACGCTTATATGAATATATGTATATTTAATATAAGGAAAGAATCGGTTAAGTCACATGTCTTTATTCAATATTTGACGATCATATCGGACCCTCTCGGCTGACTTCAAGGGGTTTGCTGAAGCGTACAATAATGCCAGTTTCCAGTTAAATGCTTCGATGAATTGGGGGACATGTCGCGATAGGAATCCACAGGATACATTAAATGGAAATTTCCCCAGCATTCTTATTCCCCAATATTGTTATTTACGACATATTTTGTCTAGAGATTCACAATATTAGATTTATACAATCTTTATTTCGAGTGGCCATTTGCGTGGTACGGTAATCGGACGGCCAATTTAAACCAGTGATAATTTTACCTTTTGAGTTTTCCTTGACTTGTTCCCTTTCTAACATCGGGCACAACTCTAACTAGGACACGAGGTCTAAGACGATTTGTGAAAAGATGATGATCATCGAAGTTAAATAAACCGGAAGAGGTTTGATAACCTAGAGGTTAGAGTAACTCTAGAATAGAATAGCGTTCTTTTCTCTCTACCTACCTTATCAGCGAGTTTATCACGGCTTTAAATGTGGTGCATAGAAGATCCGAATAGACTTATGTGTTATGGATGTGATGTGATATGGTATTCATTGGTTAGACCGAAACCAGTGTCGTCCGTACAGTCTTTCACAATACTTAATTTAATACCGAGCTAGCAAATTCCTGATCTGTAGTTTTTAACTGGTGTATTCTTAAATCATTTGTTTCATTCGATTAGTTGGTATCACTTTCAATCTATAATTGCACGCCTCCCGCAAGGGTCCCCGAAGAGGGGGAGGTGTATAGGTCACTCACACTCACGCAAGAGATATATTTTAGGTGCCGTGACAGATGGCGAGTCCATCGGCGTTACTTAAGCACGTACGCAGGTTTTCGCTCAATGTTGTCCTTCGTAAAGCCACGAGCTTTGTGACTAATAACTGTAAGTACCTACCTACTTTCAGTTCAGAAAAACTCGGAACTCAAACTTGCATATTTTCATTACAGACAAATGATCAATCATAGGCTATAATTATAGTATTTCACGTTAAATAAGATAGTTTTACAAAAATACAAGAAATTTTCATTAATTAAATTGTTGGCAAAGGCGTATTTGATGAGACAATGGTACGAGCCCATCTTCCAAAAGCGAATACTATTCATAAATAAATCTCGAATTCTGTGGATATTAATGAAATTTACTTTGTATTCTTAATGTACAGTAATATGAGCATTTCATGGAATCCAAGACGTCTAAATTGGATCCAAGCGAAGCTTTAGTAGAAATTAATAATATCTGTTCTCTTAAAGCTCCCCCAGTTTGTTTGTTTCATCAAGTCAAGTACAAAAACAAAGTAAAACAAATGGATTAACAGGATTCTCTTCGCCCTCTCCTCATTATTACTTGATATTACTTGTACTTGCAATGCGCTTGGTTTGAAGCCGGGGTAAGCAACTCACATTTTAATTACACAGAAGTACTATTTGATAACTTATCATTTGAACACGTGAAGGAAATCTTTGCGAGGTAATGTGTTTACAAATGAAAAGAAATTAACGGTGTATGGCTGGTTGTGTTTGAAGTATAGCAACTAGCTCACAATTCCTCGATGGCATTCAGACATATGTACATCCGGTAACGACTCCACTTATTTTTTCTTATTTTAATGTCTTGTTGCCTTAAAATATATTAATTAAACTTCTTTTGCCCCATGGTTTCATTCGCGTAACATTTACATAGTAATTTTTTGGTTTAAAACTAGACTCTAAGTCTCTAAGAAACTAGAATCTCTCTCTGTCCCCGTGAGGGCTCAGCATGATGATAATATGTTGTTGTTAATCCAGCGAATACTCTGTGCCAAAATTGCTCCAAATCCAGCCTAAATAGTTTAATTAACAAATATCCTCGCAGACTCACAGGGCAGAGGTGGTAGGTAGTACCCACACACCCACTTTCCGCCAGAGATATATTTTAGGTGCCAACGTAACAGATGACGAATCCATCGCCGTAACTCAAGCACGATTATACAAACACTTTTGAGTTGCTTCTCAGACGTATGCAGGTTTCCTCTCGATGTTTTCCTTCACCGTAAAGCTCGTGGTGAGACTAATCACTGTACTTAAGTTCAGAAAAACTCATTGGTATAGTCGTGATTCGAACTTGCGATCTTTGTATCGCAGGCAAGTACTCGAACCACACGGCTACCTATTTTTTTTTTGTATTGTCTCTCGTAGCGTGAGTTCCGGGAACTTTTGCTACTTAACAGGTCAATGGCGAGACCTAGGCCTCCAGCCAGGCCACACGGCCACCGCGGCTTCTATTATAGTAGTAGGTAGTACAATTACATTAATATATAAAGAAAAGCCCATTCATATTTAATGTAGTCGTGTGTTATTTGTTTATCTTTCTTTCGGTTTGTCTTTATATCACATTTACAATGAATGTCCTTTGGACATGTGCGGGTGGTGGTATATAAAATGGTCTCGCGAAGTAATGCCATTATATGGGGTCGGTGAATGTTAAACGAATATTATTACGATCTAATTTGAGGTCGGGATGAAGACTTAAAAACGAGGCGGGTATGTCTATACTTAGGTCCTTTTATTTGTATGCGGGCGTGACAATTCCTGTCTTATTTTGGCTCATACACATACCAGCCCTGTGTTTGAGTAATATTTTCGTGAAAACAGGTCCCTTTCAAATTCATTATCTCGTACGCGTATGTCAGGATCAAGAGTTGTTTATCAGAGCGACACATGGGTTAGAGGTAATTACAGGATTGTGATCCAGTGTCAAGAGTCAAGTTCAATTATTGTTTGAGCTCACCAAGCTCCAGTACATTTTTTAACGAGAATGTAAAAAAAAACAAAGAAGGAAATATATATAAGATTTTTTCTGAATAATCCATAAACTACTGTTTAATTTCCATTAATTATCCATTCTTATTCTAGAACCATGTCGTTCATCTAAAAGTAGATTATTTTATGCAAAATTATCGAATACTCTTACAGAGATGCGAACACGTTTCGACTGTACAAATTTAAGGCTCCCGCGGGACTAGTTTGTCTTCATGAATCACTGAACTGCAAATTATATACTCAACTAGAGAAATTTGCCTTCGGTTTTATCCATTAATTTGTAGATAAATGACAAATTGTTTCTTCTGCCGAGATCATTAAATCATAATCATATCCATTAACTCTATAAACAATAACAGCAATTAGTATGTTTTAAAATCAAATTGTTTAAAACTGATAGAAGTTCTTAACTACGGACAAATTATTTCAACATTATATCAAATCGATTCCGATTTGAATTAAATAGTATTATAAAAACTACCTTAAAAGTGTCCTAAAAGCTATTATTTTGAATTTGCCAAGAAGACTCGCATTGCCGCGCTGGATAACAATTCTGATTATCTGAACGAGATATGATCCCTACCAATTATCACGAGAGGCGTTATTTAGTCGACGCAAGATCTAATTTAAGATGGTGAGCTTCTCCACTCCAAGGTCCCATCATAATATCAAGACAAAATCATTTGTTTCAAGCCTTTTTTGTGAAAGCAAATAGACAACTCACCTGTGCCTTTCTACGTTTGATTTGGAATGCAAAGTAGTTTATGCCGAGTTTGGTTGTATGATATCGAACCCAGTCGTATTTAGGAGGAGAGTAAATATGTTTCTATTCTTTTGATGTTTCGAATGTTGAGGCCGAACGTAAATCTCGGCACGAAGCGATTACATCCGCCGCTTGAGGCTTTCCGCAACAAACGTTACCCACTGTGCCGCAGGTTTTGGATGAAGGAACATTCCACTTGTGTCATATTTCACACGACAATGTAATTTCCTCATATCCAATTTATATTATATAAGATACCTACACAATTAGTAAAAGCAAGGATGAAATGGCAAACAATACATAAACGAAACTTGCGCTTTGAGTTTCAAATTAAAGACATATTATGATGTTTTACAATGTATTAAAAAGTTCAATTCAGAATATTTACATATTTCTTACAGGAGTTGTAATGGCCGTGTTTGTGTAGTTTGTAGTTGTTTGCGAAATCAGGATTGCACACGCGAGTCCTGGCGTTTCCTAGCAAAGAGAGAGAGTTCGCAGATCTTAGAATTTCTTCTAGTAATAAGTAAAAAAATTGTATTTCTAGAACTGAAAACAATAAGTGTGTGACACTGAACGAACTAAAGGAGATAAAGAATACAAAATGACACAGGAGGCAATGGATACAATCGAGAGCCAGAATCCAATCACGTTTCCCCATTTGTCAGACTATCCGAAGCAGATTCAACGTTGCTTTCCAGCTAAATGATCAGTTGGGTTTAGCTACGTACAATGTGCACGTT
>JACCPG010004929.1:0-22904 GCA_016069955.1 Drepana arcuata | reverse complement strand
TTTTCAAAAGAGATGGCGGTAAGTATATGCTATATTATAAGTTATGAACCGTGGTGACCGAATGGTTTTAGTTGCCTTCAACACAAAGATTGTAAGTTTGAACCCCGACTGTACAAATGAGTTTGCAATTGCAACTAGTCCTAATCAGGTTAATGATAATTAAATTAAGGATTTTTTTTTGTTAAATAAAAACTATTAAGGATTCGAAACCGGCGAGCCTGTATAAAGAGACTAACGAATGTGCACGAAGCGAAAAAGGTATGTATACTTGGCGCCCTACTCCTCTGCCTACACCGGCGGCCTGTTGTATCCTCGGCGTAATGGTTGATATTAAAGACAGTTTCAACAAAAACCTGCCTTATTTATAGTTAAATATGGCAGATTTTTATTCAAACTGTCATAATAACTTAAACAATTGCGGAAACGTCAAGAAATAAAACTAAACGGTAAATTTTTATACATAATATAAATAGTCCTTGGCCCAAAATCCAAGCGTACAAATTTGGCACCAAAGCCGATCCAAAGTGCATTTACAATGGCCGGCACTATTTCCGGCAATGCGACATGAATTAACTCTTATTTTATCGACCGGAAACGTGATTTCACCGCCGCACCAATTCTCCTTTTGTGCTTTGTTTTGGTAACATTATCCCGGAACAAACCAAGTGGAACACGTGTTATAGTTTAAACTTTGTTCAAAACCCGTTAGTGCGTTGGCAAAATTATATTCCTATCCATTATTGAGTTTGATTCTGGTGTAAAATATTGCGTGTGGCTGTTTTTGGTAATAAAATGTTCGAATAAGATGTTGGCACCTAATATACCTCTGGCGGAAAGTGGGTGTGTGGGTATTACCTATACACCTCTGCCTACCCCTTCGGGGACCCTTGTGGGAAGGCGTGAGGATATATAATATTTTTATTATTATATTATATAAATGTTCGAATGGAAGTCAAATTGCTGAGATTTGTAAGCCTTATCAATAGTAATAGCAGCTTTAAAACTTTGGTCTATAAGGCAACGATCTATGTAAAGCCCATGATAATATTACGAACTATCCTTACACATGACAAACAAACTTGTTCTCTATCTAATGAAGCATAAGTTCCAAAGCGTTTTGATGGTAGCACGGTGATCCTCCCGCATTGTCATATCAATCAAAACATGCTACAAAAATGTGCACACATGCATATCTTTACGCCGAGTCCCTAACGGGGCAGGCAGAGAGAATAGGGCGTCAGTTTTCTCTAGGCTTACATACCTCTTTCGCTTCGCCCACATTCATCAGTCTCTTCCTATTAAAACATCTTAATTAAAAATCAATTAAATCACTTAAACAAAAAACAAACAAGACGAAACAGATATACAAAGCAAAAGTGTGTGCAAGAAGAGGCAGAGGAAGGCCACGTTCCAACTACCCGGATCAAATAGATCGGACTCTCAAAGACGGGAACGTTAAGAGTACTCGAAACCGACGAGCATGTATGAAGAGACTGATGTATGTGGACGAAGCGAAATAGGTATGTAAGGCTAGAGAGAACTGGCGCTCTATACTCTCTGCCTATCCCGTTAGGGACTCGGCGTGTTGATATGTATGTAAAAATCAATTTTGGTGAGTCTTGCAAAAGCACGGAAATAGCTCAACTACATATAGTATATTTATGTCCATTACTGTGTGGGATCGAACACTCAGTTGATTTACATTTCAACCCGATATGTAGCGCGCGATAGTGCTTCAGAATCAGTTTTTCCATCTAATTGAAACTAAGGAAGTGCTCGATAATTATGGGTAGAAAAAGAGGACCTAGGTGTGCTATACATAAGAAAAGCCAAACTGTACAGTGCAGTACTGAACTGTACAGTTACAGCCAGTACAAAATATAAAAATTCAACTCGTCATCAACATGCTCGCATGCTTACAACTTGCGTCACTTATGCAAACCCATTTAAAACTGTTATTAACCTAAAAACGCAACGGCAACTGGGTCGAACAAATTAACCCTTCGACGTCAAACGGGGTACATTAGACCCAGGAACGTCAAATGTCAAAGGGTCTGTTAGACCTGAGTGTTCTCGGTTTGACATTAAGTCCCTCTTGAGTTATAGTGTTAAGTGGGAGTTGCGCCAAGACTTTTTGGAATGAACAGCGGCAGTAGCTCCCTGGGGTGATGGACGACCACTTTGGAGATCCTTTAAATGTATGCACTGATCTGGGAAGGCATGGATCCTTTACTAAGTTGAAAGTATTGTTAAAATTGGTAACTCATAATAATATTATTAATTACCCGTAATAATAATATTATAAATAAAATTAAAATCACACCATGAACTTTACGGTGAAGAAAAACATCCGAGGAAACATGCATATGCCTGAGAAGCAATTCAAAGGCGTATGTATGTTGAGTAACGGCGATCGACTCTTCATCTGACACCTAAAATATCTCTCTGGCGGAAAGTGTGTGTATGGGTACTACATATAAACCTCTGCCTATCCCTTCGGGGACCCTTGTGGGAAGGCGTGAGGGTATATTATTATTATGATAAATGCTGTGTCTCTATATCTTCGTTGTGTTCTTACGCTTAACTACAAAAAATAACGACAGAACATTTTAAAGTAATATAAAAAAATTCAATCAAATGAAGCCGGGCTGGCCGAGTGGTTCGAGCAGTTGCCTGCGACGCAAAGGTCGCAAGTTCGAATCCTGACTGTACCAATGAGTTTTTCTGAACTTAAATACAGTGATTAGTCACACCACGAGCTTTACAGTGAAGGAAAACATCGAGAGGAAACCTGCATACGTCTGAGAAGAAATTCAAAAAGGCGTATGTATATTCGTGCTTGATTAACGGCGATGGACTCGCCATCTGTCACGTTGGCACCTAATATACCTCTGGCGGAAAGTGGGTGTGTGGGTATTACCTATACACCTCTGCCTACCCCTTCGGGGACCCTTTCACGCAGGCAAAGTAACGAACACCTTTTCGTTTCATCATTACCGACGTATTTCTTGCGTCAAAAATGTTCATCTAGCGTTCACATTTGTAATATTAGTAGGATAGCGTACAGGGGCATAGTCCCAGCGGCCACCCAAAACATGTAAATAACACGCGACAAACAAAATTGCCCAACATTTTCCGGCCGACACACACAGCATACGAATGGTTACAAACTCGACTCCCGCCCTATATCGAACAAGCATCGTCATCTCCCGGAGGATTACAAACCCGGAACTAACGCGAATAGTCGATCGAATAACGAACGTATGGAATTCACGGGCGGTTTAGTGTTGGGAGTCTTCTCTGGAGATAACTGGCTGGTAGCTACTTGGTCGTAGGTTGTATAAGAAATCTGCAATCATGGTTATAAAATATATATTATATATATTAATACATATATTATATATATTAAATATTAATTTATAATTTAAATTAAAAAAAAAAATATTTTTAAATTTTAAAATGTTAATTATAAAAAATATATAATTATATACATAGTTATAGATATAAAATTAAATCTACATAATTAAATACTATTCTCTGTAATTTATTCAGTTTGACGGTTTAGTGGCTAGAGCTCCTGACTTGAGGTCGCGGATTTTTATTCCCGCTGAAGGCAGATATATATATGTGATGATCACGAGTATTTGTACCTTAGTCTTGGATCTCATATATAAATATATCGTTGTCTAGTTACCATAACACAAACTTTGCTCCAGTACATAATTAAAGATAAAAATATAGCGTAATAAATAATATATATCCTCACGCCTTCCCACAAGGGTCCCCGACGGGGTAGGCAGAGGTGTATAGGTAATACCCACACACCCACTTTCCGCCAGAGGTATATTAATAAATAATATAAGTAATAAATGTAGAAACCTAAATATGGCAATCCTATTGTTAAAATTCTTATTATCAAGCCTAATTGTATTAATGTGGATAAAGCAATATATTTTTTTAAATTCAAATCTTAATTTGCTGAAATTCCAGCTATAAACAACAAGTGTCCATCTAGGACTATGTGAAATAAAAAAAATTGATTTTGCTTAATTTGGGCCTATGTCAATTTGTGTGGGATTGTCCCAAGATATTTATTTAGTTACGTCAGGCTTTTATACTATACTTTTATATAAGTAATATACATTTAATATATAATTTCTCTTTGTACATATCTTAGACACGTGTTCGAGCCAATGAGTCGCACCTGTCGCCGCCCAGCTTGCGCCAATATCGATATAATTGACGTCGACACACGCTCCGCCGGGCGCGACACACAAAGGCCCGCCTCAAATGGAGCGTGGTGTTCACGAGCGGGGTTATTTATTATACCCGCATGTGGAAGCATCGTAGGCAACTCACTTACGACGTTGTGTATCGTGCCTAATACCTTTGATGACGTCCACTGTAATTGTGACTCTACGTTCATAATTTATACAACATATATTCAAATAGCTAAGTGGTCAAGTTTGATTGCTTAGTAGCTTAGCAATTACACCACAAAATCCAATAGATTTCCATACAAGTTTAATTTTTTTTTTTAATTTACACTTTGATAAAAATTGGCAAGATACGGATTTCGGTAGGAGATACGATTGTAGCCTACCCATAATATCCCGAAATAATAGGCTGAACTACTGCACAATCATATCATCACGCCGAGTTTTCTCTAGACTTACATACATACCTACCTCTTTCACTCATCCACATTCAACAGTCTTTTCATACAAGCTCGCCGGTTTCGAGTACTCTTGACGTTCCCGTCCTTGAGCGTCCGATCGATTTGATCCAGGTAGTTGGAACGTGGCCTTCCTCTGCCTCTTCTTGCACACACCTGCGCAGTGTATATCTGCTTCGTAAATCTTTCTTCAGTTAACCTTTCTATATGTCTTTTTTCACCGATACAGATATATATTTTGGCTTACGTCATGGCGAGTGCAAGTCACAACACAATTACACGTATGTCTACGAATGTCTTAGCTGTAAGGCAGTTTTTTTTTAAATATGCATACCTTATTGTACGTGACTAAGAGTCTCTTAGGTAATATTAGGTCTCATTAACATCTCTCTTGATCAATGCTAATATCTAAATCCTCTCGCGCCACATACTCAGGGCAGCGCACCGCAGGTATGTAACGTAACATAATTAAACCGATACAAAGCCGGTAATTTGCAATAACCGATAACCGCGTCACATTCCGCCACTAGCGGTGGCTATAGTATTTACGCGTTTTGATTGTATACTCTGGATCGTTAATGTGTAGTTGGCTATTGTTTAAGATTCATTAAATGTTTAGAGGTGTTATTAAACATTTCAAACGACCATCAATTGGTTTATGTATCCTTTTGATTTGAATATCATATAATTCCGGCAGTTTTGCTCTTAAATTTGACCTATTCATTTATTAGCACGTGGTAAGCTAGTGATACTCAGCAAGAAGCCGAAAATGGTTCTATACATATTTATATTTTCCCACATGGGTCCTCGAAGGGGTAGGCAGAGATATAGATAATATATAGAGTATAACATGACAGATAACGAGTCCATCGCCGATTCTCAAGAACTATACACACGTCTTAGAATTAGTTATGCAGGTTTCCTATCGATGATTTTTTTTCACCGTGAGCTCGTGTGATTAATCACTGTACTTAAGACCAGAAATGTATTGCTACAGTCGGGGCTGGAACTTGCCATCATTGCATTGCAGGCGAGTACTCGAACCACTCAACTATCATTGGCTCTCATGTTACATTTCCAGTGATGCTATAAATCAAGGATGAACATGTCCCAATTCCAACAGGCTGTCCACTGAAGGACAATTCAGAAATGCCATGCCGATTTCCAAATTAAAACTTCCATCGCGCAGCCCTTCTCACTCGACCAGCCAATTACTAACCGATGGAAGGTCCCATCGAGACTGTCCGCCGCAGCTCGCGAGCGGATCAAAGTATTCGACCACCCTCTGGGGGGTTTGAACAATATTGGGGATTCAGTTTTAATTTAGAGGCTTTGTGGTCCGGTTTGATATTGCGTTCATTGGGATTTTTGCCGCGATAAAGTTGGGGTCGCTATATGGCTCCTTTCAAAGCGAATCCTGAAAATAGTACCGTTAATGATTGACTAATCTATCTGTAGAAACAAAAAACGTAGAAGTTGATCGTATCCATTATTATTGGTCCTGGGAGCAATCTATCTCTGTGTCCATATTGCATCCAATTCCGTTCAGTAGGTTTTCCGTGAAAAAGAAACAAAAACCTCACAAACTTTCGAATTTAGAATACTAATAGGATTCCTCAAAGTATCGATATAGGAAACAAAATGGCGGACCTTGTGACGTACAAACGGACGATTCGACATGTAACTTGAGTATAGGATTACGTCGATGGCCCGTGGAGCTATGGAAACCAAAAAAGGTGTGTTGAATAAATCCAATCAAGTGAGCGCGGCCCATCAACCGCCGCCGCAGTAAGTGAATGGCCAATTCCGTTGAAAGTGCTATATTTTCGTGTTGTTTTTATATAAATCTACGAGCCGTTTGCTGGGCCATTAGCCGACTTTACCTCGCGAGCGGAATGATGGGCTCCGGTGTGAGCGACCCCGACACGGCCCGACTTGTGACTATACTTCGTCCTCTAATATCATAAATGCAGGTTTGTGGGAATGTTTGTTACTCAATCACGGGATATGTTATTAAATGGAATAGCACAGGCGTTAAAGGGCATTGTTTATAGCTAATCATTCCAAAATAATCACATAGCATTTAGTTAGGTAAGTAAGCAAACGTAACCCTAACAGTAAGTTAACAATTAAAATAAGGTTTTGTGTAGAAATAATATAAGAATAATAATTTATTTCAGATTAATTTCCATATTTGTTAGTAAATGTACTTATTACTATGTTAGTAACAAATTGTATTGACGCCGTGGTGGCCGAGTGGTTCGAGCAGTTGCCTGCGACGCAAAGGTCGCAAGTTCGAATCCCGACTGTACCAATGAGTTTTTCTGAACTTAAGTACAGTGATTAGTCACACCACGAGCTTTACGGTGAAGGAAAACATCGAGAGGAAACCTGCATACGTCTGAGAAGAAATTCAAAGGCGCATGTATAGTCGTGCTCGAGTAACGGCGATGGACTCGCCATCTGTCACGTTGGCACCTAATATACCTCTGGCGGAAAGTGGGTGTGTGGGTATTACCTATACACCTCTGCCTACCCCTTCGGGGACCCTTGTGGGAAGGCGTGAGGATATATAATATTATTATTATTATTATTTGCATTGAGAAAATTACATTAATTCATATACCTACGTGTACCAGGTGCACTAGACTCGTAACAGTGTAAACTGCTCCAGAGCCCCTGGAATGGACAATCTATCCTGCTTGCAATTATTTTCAGGGTACTGTTTTTGCTCCCCCGAATTCTGCGCATCAGGGATTCAGTTCTTTTCCTGATGATCGTGTTAAAACAATCTGCACGCGATTCCGTGAACATAGCCGACGCACTACAGAATTGTTATAAAATATAATAATAAATATAGATAGTATAGATAATCCAATTAATATGTCTAGAGCTGACGGTTTACTCTCTGTGCCTACCCCGCGAACTCGTCGTTATTATATGCATGTAAATATGTATACTCAAATTTAATGCGGGTGGGACCTTGGACTATACCTAGTAACAAAATAAATAATACTAATTTAGCAGCTATTCTATATTCAAAGTACGCAATAGAATTCTATCCGTTGTCCGAAAACCACCCTATGTGATAATACATACATATCAAAGTAATTCGCAAATGTCCATCCAGTACTTCGCATCGTTCCAAGGTACCAGGCTAGCATACGCCGAGGGGGCTAATTAATCCGCACGACAGACTATTGGCGGCTAATCAAATCTGTCCTCTTCCCGTGCGCACTCTGCACTCGAGTGCAGCACTCACTGCCCGGGACAGGCGCGGCGCTGAGACGCTCCCTTTATACGACGTGATGAGTTCGTATTGACTTTCATCAGTTGAACTTTTCCATAGTTTTAATTAGCGGGAGACTCATATTGAAACCATATAGTTGAATTTAGTTTTCAGCTCCCGATGCTAAATTGTTGTGTAATAAGTTTGATCGCTATGTGTTCAATAAGTGTTCCCTGTGTCCCTTACGTTGAATAAAACATTTTGATTTTGATTTTGTGTGTGTGTCAATGGGACCGTAGCTCTCAAACGAGTGAACTGCAGTAAGCCGCTTAGGGTCATCAGACGCTTAACGGGCACAAACATATTTTACTTACAAAAGAGGTGTGAAAAGAATCCTACAGAATCGGCAACTATACCCCTGATGTTGCAAATGTCCATAGGCATAGGTGACCAGTGCATGTTGGTCAACTAACTAGTAAAAAAAAATTTTGTAATCATAAATGCGTGACCCAATATTTCAAATACCCATGTATGTTACACAACTATGTAAGATCTTTAGGATTTTTAATGTATTATTGACATATTCATTTGTGCCTTATATGCAATACCTACAATTAATATCGGCGCCGTCTAAGAACCCAAATAGAGTATTCTTGTCCATACTCCAACATGAGCATTAAAAGGTTAACAATAAAACAGTATGACCGCGAAAAAAGTGGGAGAATACTCTCGGATTAGTTCGCAGTTGCTCGTAGCAGCTGCAATATTGTACAATTGTATTAGCTCAATGGTTGCTGTTCATATTGATAACCTTCGGAGCGTAGAGTCGTATTGGATTCTAAAGAATGTATTATGAACGTGAAGGCTGTATGTATGTATGGCGGGACGTAGGAAGTGGGAACCATGTTTTTAAAGATAGATAGATACATAAAAAGTTTATTCTCAATCGCTGCATGCACACATACAATAAAAAAAACAAAAAAAAGAGAAAAAACATCAAGCATTAAACTATATTAAAACTAAGGATTATGATCGGCTTAAAACTATGTTAGTAATGCTCTATAGTATGTGTGCGTTGCAGCAGTTGGCAAAGGGACATAGCTACATACGCCATAGCTACATAGCAGTACAAAGCTATCTCCGCTCTATGTTATTTTAGTTCTTGATTTCGTTATCAAGAGAGACACTTGTTATTTTAGAATAAAGACAACGTTATGAATACGTCAAAATAAATATTATGCTAAATTAAATTCAGAGACGTGTGTATAGTATAGAATCATGCTTGAGAAATGGCGACGGACGCACCATTTTAATATATCTCCAGCTAAAAGCGGATTTAAGCCTCTGCCTACCCGCTTCGGGAGCCGTGTCGGCGCGACGAATATTTGGTACCAAAGCTCAGGCCAGTGGCAGAAGAAATATGGCTGAAATTTGTAAAAGAGGTTGGTAGGAATTTTGACTGTGCAGCTGACTCGTGTCATTTAGCGTCACAGCTATTTCCTGCCTGACCTCCTCCTACCTGAACCTGGCGGAAAGTGTCTGTGTGGGTACTACCTATACACTTCTGCCTACCTCCTTGTGGGAAGGCGTGAGATTGAACCTGCTTAATGTACGAGTAGGTACTCATAAACAAGTACATCATAAGCTCAGACTCACAAACCTTTTCGCTCATCCACACTCGTCAATCCCTTAGCACAAACATACATTATTCAAATATCTGTGCTCAACCTTAGCTGTGAAATATGATAGGATCCGAAACCGCTCTGTAGTCCACCTTATGACGTAATACAGGCGTGTATGACGTCATCGTTACGGAAGTCTCAAATTACCGGCAGTTTGATGGTATCGGATGGGCACGATAACCCTTGTTCCACATTAATTTACGAGGTAATTTGAATATACGTAGATTTACATTATCGCGCTATTCCACAAGGTCCCGGAAGGTGCGATTGTACCCACTTTTGTCCAAAGTTATATTTAATCTACGATGTTACAGGGGAAAAGTCTTTATTTAGAACTTTCCTCGGGTGTAAGATTTTTTTTTTTATACCACTTGGGTGGTAATCAAGCATGCGGTCCGCCTGATGGTAAGCGGTTACCGCCGCCTATGGACGCTTGCAACACCAGGGGTATCACTCGCGCGTTGCCGACCCTGCAGGAATCTTTTCACACCCTTTAATGCGAATCTTTTAATGCGACCTGTGTTTAGTCGCACCTCGAGCTTTACGGTGAAGGGAAACATCGAGAGGAAGCCTGCATCTGTCACGTTGGCACCTAAATATATCTCCGACGAAAAGTGGGTACTACACACCTCTGTGCTTCGGGAAGCCTTGTGCTAAGTCCCAGTTGCAACACGAACGATCGACCAAGTGAAGTTTTTCCCTCTCTCCTCTCAATGTTTCGATCTTGTGTTGTGACCAAAAAGTTTGAAATAGTTCTCGTACCGTGTGATGCTGTCAACAAATAGTTTCACTCTCGTACGAACAAGTAAGTTTAATTAAGCTGGTACGTACACTACACTAAGCCGAGGAGGATAAACTCCTTACGTTGGATTGGTGTGGGGGATGGAATGGAATTAACTCGCCACACGAAGCTTGTTTAAACGCTAAGTACTTACGTCTATTCGGGATTACAGTTCCAACTTCATTTATATGGAGGCACACTATTCAAACGACTTTGGCAACTTCAAACCTAATATTCATCGCATTAGGTCGATAGTACAGTGCAGGCAAATTGAAAGCGCATTGCAAGTAACAAGTACATCACAAGTTTGGACAAAGTTGTGGCCGCTTGCATGCTGCCTAAGCCTAAAGAGGAAAGGGGGGTTAAGGGTGGCACCTGGCTAGACTTAATATGCTGCAGAAGCTTGCAGGTGCAAAAAATACTGAGACCACAATTGGCTGTATAGCAGATGTGTGTAGGTAGCACCCACAAACCTACTTTCCGAAGGTCATTTTAGGTGCCTACGTGAAAGATGGTGAGTCCATCGCCGCGACTCAAGCACGACTATACATACACCATTTCTTCTCAGACGTATGCAGGTTTCCTCCCAATGTTTCCTTCATTGTAAAGCTCGTGGTGTGACTAATCACTGTACTTTAGTTCAGGATAACTCATTGGTACAGTCGGGATTCGAACTTTCACCTTTGTGTTGCAGCCAACTACTCGAACCATTCGGCCACCACGGCTCATTTATTCAAATTTGAAGCATATAAATATGTTTTCCCTAAATAGATTTGTTGATAAACCTATTTAGGGAACACATAATGTGAAATCGTTATCCCATCCCATGTTTATTAAAGTAATACATTAAACGTATCCGAACAGATTTTATTTGAATCTCCGTTCCTAAATACCAATACGTCAATACCCCTACACAATGACTAAATCCTACACGAACAGATTCAAAGGAATGTGAACTCTATTGATAGAATATTAAAAATAAGCAATAGACCTTTTCATATCATTGATAAGTCTTCCTTTACCATGCAGATGAGAGAGCGACAAAGGTTCATTTCCGAAGTCCTTTACAAGTAGGTACCGCTATAGGGAAGTATTAATAAAAATGCAACGTGACTCTTGTATAAGCTGAAGTGGGTAGAGAAAACGTTGGAGGATGGAAATTGCGACTTTGCTAGATAGTAATTAAAGTACAAACTCGTCTGCGCACAGGAATGATATCGAGTGCAAAAATTGGCCATTTATTTTTAACGGAAATGCAGGCGCTATTTCTAATATAAACAAGAAAGAGAGGCAACACTATGAATTAATCTTTAAAAAAATCGATAATTACGGAAAGAAATTCATGCTTATTAATTAAGAAGCCGTGGCGGCCGAGTGGTTCGAGCAGTTGCCTGCGACACAAAGATCGCAAATTCGAATCACGACTGTAACAGTGAGTGTTTCTGAACAATACAGTAATTACTCACACCACGAGCTGTACTGTGAAGGAAAACATCGAGAGGAAACCTACTCATGAGCTACTCGACGTTATTATAATAATGTATGTATGTTAATATATTAATCAATTCTTAGGAATAGAATAAATAAATACCTTGGGACAATTCCTCGACCTCGAACAAATTGACCTAGTCCCAAATTAAGCATAGCTTGTGTTATGGTAACTAGACCACGATATATTTACTTATATAGATAGATATATACTTAAATACATAGAACATCCAAGACTTGGGTACAAATACTCGTTTTCAACACACAAACATCTGCCCTATGCGGGAGTCGAGCCCGCGACCTCAAGGTTCGCAGTCAGGAGCTCTAACCACTAGACCGGACGGCCGACAATAACAAGTATGACGAGTGGCTTCAACCAAATATAACTATATTTACATCGTATAATTGACCAGACCAAATGCTGCTAGATATTGAATAGGTTCAAGCAACTTTGTACCACGGCGCCGCGGCGGCGGGCTGGTGTGTCTTGTTGTTGATGGAGCACATGGGATGAGGGGAAATAGCTCTTATTCTTAACACAATAAATGCTGTTTTATATCATTCAGTTCGGTATGTTTTCGTGAAAACAAGAGAATATCAAGTTTCTAGGGGCATTATCATAAAACTTGTTTAATGTTTTTGCTGCTTTATTAATAATTATTATATTATATATTATTATATTATATTTATTATTATTATTAATAATTAACAGTTCGTATCTTTCGTCGCTTTAGCTCTTTAGCTAAACTAATTACGATTCAGACAATTAGAGACTCGACTGATGTCTTAATTAGTTTGTATCTTTCTCGTTGAATCAACTTGAATTGTATAAATCAATAAGGCTTTACAAAGGCATTTTCAAATACTCGGGTTGTTTTAGGTTTTATTAAATGTATGCTGGGTACATAGAAAGGTATGCTGAGATGGTTTGGCCATGTCGAGAGAATTAATGAAGAACGATTGACGAAAAAAGTGTATAAGGCGAGTGTGGATGAAAGTGTTGGAAGGGGTAGACCTAGGCGGACGTTTCTACACCAAATTAGGGACGTCTTGAAAAAAAGTCAGGTCAAGAGTACCCTAAACCGAAGAGCATGTATGAAGAGAATAATGAAAGTGGACGAAGCGAAAGAAGTATGTAAGGATCGTAGCAAGTGGAAAGAAGTGGTCTCTGCCTACCCCTACGGGAAAGAGGCGTGATTATATGTATGTATTAAATGTTACAAATCCTGAAATTTCCCATGATGAAGCCAGCATCCCACTAAGATAAAGAAACAAATGTTTACACAGAACGCATGGGTAGTGTAGTAAGTGAGACGCAACGGCATGTCTGAGGTGGCGGGTTCAAACTCCGTGTTGTGAGGTAGTTTTCCAGGACCATAAAATATTCAGTAATCCAATCCGTCCGCAGCCGCCCGCCGCAGGACTGCCCTCGCGACAAGCATTATGCTAATGTGTCCTGTTTCATGGTAATATGGCCGCCGCCGTGGCATCGTCGCCCGTTTGTATTGATCTACGCCAATACATATACATGTAAACGCGGCGTCGGTCTGTCGCACTTATCTAGGACACATTGCATCTTCACCAATAGACTTAAGTAGTGACTAATCACACCACGAGACGAGACACGACACGAGAAACAAAAGGAAAGGATAGTATGTGTGGTCGTGTTCGAGAATCAGTGATGACTCGCTATCTGTCACATTAACACCGAAAATAACGAATCCCTAACGGGGTAGGCAGGGAATATAGAGAGCCAGTTCTTTCTAGACTTACCTACTCTTTCGCTTCATCCGCATTCATCAGTCTCTTCATACATGCTCGTCGGTTTCGTTTACTCTTGACGTTCCCGTCCTTGAGCATGCTTTATGCTGTTCACGTTATCTATATATTGTTGCGGGCGGGCGGTGCGAATGGTATAGACTGCCTGCGAGTGGTCTGGTCATTCGTAGCTTCAACCCCCGCTAGCCGCTTCCCGCTGAGATTCCGTTGAGTGATGCGGTCAATGCGGGAATTAAACGAACGAAATCACGCCAAAGGAGCAGGACATAATGCAAATGGCCGCTGTTACATGGTAATGTCGAGCCCGGCCTGACGCCATCACAAATGTATGGTAATGTATTGTGTTAGTCAGATTGTACTTTGTCATTATGGTTGCGGGTACTCTCTTTGCGTGCTAGTAGACGGGCGGGACGTGCGGGGAGGGAGGGGAGGACTATAGTACATATGCTAATTGACGATTTAGATTAGAAGAGCTCGAATTTAGGTTTACAAATTTTATCCAACGAGGTTGCTTTTTAAAGATGAAGAAATGAATGTTATATTGGTTAAAGCATACAGGAAGATAAAAAAACGTTTAACAGTCTGCGAAAGTGCTTAGAAGAATAGGCTGGAACGTAACGTTACAGTTACTTAGATCTGATTATGAAAACTCGGGACGCCTCCCAACGCAATTCATCTAAGACCTTGGTCCCAACATTCTACAACAATTGTGTTACATTTAAAGCAGGTGAATAAATATCAGAAGCCGTGGTGGCCGATTGGTTGGAGCAGTTGCCTGCGACGCAAAGGTCGCAAGTTCAAATCCCGACTGTACCAATGAGTTTTTTTCTGAACTTAAGTACAGTGATTAGTCACACCACGAGCTTTACGGTAAAGGAAAACATCGAGAGGAAACCTGCATACGTCTGAGAAGAAATTCAAAGGCATATGTATAGTCGTGCTTGAGTAACGGCGATGGACTCGCCATCTGTCGTTAGCACCTAATATACCTCTGGCGAAAAGTGGGTGTGTGGGTATTACCTATACACCTCTGCCTACCCCTTCGGGGACCCTTGTGGGAAGGCGTGAGGATATATTATATTATTATAATAAATATCTGTAAAAGTCTCTGTTCCAGTATAAAAAGCGATATCCAGAAGTGTACAAGGCGGGCTTCGTGTTAGTATGTTCGTAATTCGATTGTTTGCTCTGACGCGGCGCGTGGAGGCTATTAGCGAGCGCTGATTTAATTTCATATTTCACTATGGAATTGGTATTGGTCGTGTTGTGTCACACTCACACTCTTTCCTTGAGAATTCCTTATAGAGCTTACGACACTTACTCTCTCTCACTCATTATGAATGTGAGTTCAGAAGTTTTGAATGTCCGCCCTAACCTCGTATACAGTAGATAATTTTGGGAATAGACGAAATACAAAAACATATTTTTTTAAATACACACTGTACACTTTTTCTTGCATATTTTTTTTTAAATAAGTACATTAGATGTTTCCATGCTTTCGACGAGGCATCCCACACCCATTGCCGTCTCGAGAATACTACGATCCAAGTTCGGTGAAACTTTTCGAGTCCAATATTGCATACGATGCACTAGCGCACGCGTCTGTGGGGACGGTATTCAACTACGAGAACTCTTAAGCTAACTCGGAGAAGACAGAGCGCTGTACCCGCCCCTTGGGTATGACTGTAATAGGACTTGGTCGTCTTCATACGCTGAGGTGAATAAGGCTAGAAAGGAAAGTTTATTCTTAAACCATTAAAAAAATTACGTTTAAAAATGTTCCTGAGAGCCGTGGTGGCCGAGTGGTTAGTCGTTAGCTAGTCGATTAGTCGCCTGAAATACAAAGCTAGAAATTTCTAATCCCAACTTATCCGCCACTACTCTCCGTTGAAAATATTATCCTAAAACATGATTTACAATGTCATAACGACAAATAAGCCCTATTTTCCTTACGACCGGAATGTCAAGAGGACTACTGATGAACGTAGACAGTAGAAAGAGGTCTAGAGTCTAGAGAGTACTGGCAGTCTTCTCTCCCTGCCTACTACGTCAGGGACTGCGTGATTATTTGTATGTAGTCGTTTGATTAGTTTCCAAACGAAGCAGTGAGTTTGCTCCACATGCACCAAGATACCGTCAGCTTTATCCGTAATTGTAACTTAGCTTTTAACTAATGCAAGTAATAATATAATTAGAAAACCTCTTAATATAATAATTATTTTACGTGCCAAATTCCCAAGAGGCGACATTTTAAAAGGCCCTTTTACCAAAATAATGGGCGCCTTAAAATTTGTCGGCGCATCAGCCTTCAAGGCTGTATAAATCGCCCATCGGCCAATGAAGGACGCAAAGCAGTAAACCGATGGAAGGCGCAGTTCCAATCACCGTTAAGAGATAAATCCAATTTGCCCCGAGCGCTGACTTCCGGTGATAGCAACCGAAACTTTCGTATATATAATGACTATCTTATTAATTTATCTATAAGGAAGAGTACCTCCCTTACAAATGGTTCACATTATACCTGGCCCGAGTTGTATTCTGCGACTATGGTCGCATAACATATCTGTCTCTTTGTATATTTTGTGATTATTTATGTGGGAAGTGCATGCATGTGTTTGGAACTATCATATACCAACTCCCTGCATTCCTACACATAAAACCAATCTCTAACTCACCCACATATCCCACGAAGTCCTCGAAGAGGTAAGCAGGAGCTTAATACTGAGGGTGACAAGTATACACACGAGTATATTTTCAATACTTATCAAACCTTTATACTAGCGTAGGTTTCTTCTCGGCGTTCTTCATCAGCTCGTAAAGCTCGTGATTACGTTCAAGTTCAGTAAACTCGTCCGAGAATCCATTCTTAAGTATCATGATACTTAATGTGTGAAGAGACTGATGAAGAGGGACTAATCGTCTTGATATGTATGAATGTATATAGTAGACATTATATATATATATATCAGGTACATAACTCTAAGCACTGTGCCACTCCAACAATTCCCCGACAGTCAACAACAATAAAGTGAGCAAGCAATCAGTGCCACATCCCGCACGGGACCACGGGAACATGGCAACGTTTCCTAAGCAAACAGCCTGTTTGCTTTGGAAATGACAACCGGGAATAGTATTTCGTAAGCATTCTAAAGTGATTGTATATCCTCATGCCTTCACATAAGAGATCCCGAAAGGGTAGGCTCAGGTGTATAGGTAGTACCAACACCACACTGTGCTTGTATGAACATCGATGTATACATATTTAAAAAAACAACTTCTTACCATAGCGCCATGCCCTAGCATTTCACATGAGTGAATTAAACCTATATATAGATACTAATATTAAAAGAAGCAGAGCGCATTTGTTTGCACGCGCATTTAAACTACAAATTCTATAAAAAAAACTCCTTAAAAGACCGTTTAAAGACTACTTTAGGCTGGTACATGATGATCGTCATTAAGATTTATCGTGTACTAGCTGTGCCCGCGACTTCGTCCGCGCGGAAAAGTGATATTAAGCAGCATACATTTCTTTTCTAAATAAAGTGTAATTTTTTTAAAAACTTAGAATGTAATATTAATTTATATGTATAATAATACTAAAAAATTAGTTTCAAGCTTCTAGGTTAAAAAATTACGTAACTTCCATACAAACTTTCATCCCATATTGCAACCCCTTACAACCCTTATTTGCGTTAAAAAGTAGCCTATGTCCTTCCTCAAGCTCTAGGCTATCTCTGTACCAAATTTCATTTAAATCGGTTCAGTAGTTTAGGCGTGAAAAGGTAACAGACAGACAGAGTTACTTTCGCATTTATAATATTAGTAGGGATGTAAACTATTTTTTGTTAAAAATCCTATAGAAAATCTAAATTGACCGCGGTGAAACCGCGAGGCACAGCTAGTTTACACCTAAATACTCGTATATCTCCGGTGAAAAGGGGGACTCACTACTCGCCTCTTCGGGGCTCCTTGTGGTATGGCGTGAATATACAAAACCAAAGCTGATGATACATTTGCTTACAAGATATTACATGAGAATACAGACCGCGACGTTCGTCTCAAATCTTAAACATACCAATGATCTATGTTGTGTGTTTAGGCTCAATTTATACTATTACATAATATATTGTTACCAATTATTATCTGTGGTCCGAGTACAAGCAGAATGCCATAGACAGCAAGCTTTGACAGATGGGCTTTGGACAGGATTCGCGCGGTTCTGAAGAGTCGGTCGTTCTCTCATAATATTAGTTTTGTAATAATAACTAAGTGGCTAATCATTTTGTCCTGACTATAATAAATGTATTGATAGTTCATTACTATTTTTAATAAATCCACTTCTGGTTTTTAATAATATATTCACGCCTTCGCACGAGATTCGTCGCAGATGGGTAGTGATATATTTAAGTGCTAACGTGACAGATGGCGAGCCTGTGGCCGTTACTCAGGCCACGATGGCATATAAATCTTTGAACTTCGCCAAAGATGCCTAAACGTAGAGTCTTTACCGTACAGTTTGTGGAACTCTTGGCGTCGACGGGGATTCATTCAACCATTAATTCATTAATTCCCATATTTTGGATCCATGAATCTCTCGTACTGCGCCGTTTTAATAGAACGTACGCTCCGGCTGTGATTGCAGCTTGGAGTTCTTCAAGAAGAGAGTGAAAACATTCCTGCAGGGGCGGCATTGCGCGGCAGTAGACGGGTTTATTTGCTAAGATTAATTGTGACTGCAAGTCAGTTAGCAGTGTTTCAAACAACACCCCCAACGTGTTAGATCAAAACCGTGTTCGCATCACTTCAAAGGCACAAGTATTGCTCTGCAGCGGGCGATAGGAAACGTTTGGATGATTACAGCGATCCATCACCGAAATGATATTTTGGAAAAACGCTGTTCAATGTATCAAGGCGAGACATAAATAACGCCTTTTGATGGTAGATTTATTCGGCGGCAAAGCTGTATCTACTGTATCGGCGGGGATACTGTCGGGGCGTATACACAAAATGGCCTTCACTTCCGGGAGCGCAATAAATTCCGAGGCCTTGGTGTGGTGCGCTCGACACGCGCCGGGACCAGAGATACCATAAAAACAGCCAGTGTTCGTGCTATCTGTGCCGCTGTAATCAACTTGTATTTATGGTGGAAAGCTTTTTGCTGAATGCCTAATGTTCTTATATACAACTTGTAGATATTGCTAACACTTATGTGAAGGTAAGTATTTAATAATAATATAATATAATATCCTCACGCCTTCCCACAAGGGTCCCCGAAGGGGTAGGCAGAGGTGTATAGGTAGTACCCACACACCTACTTTCCGCCAGAGGTATATTAGGTGCCAACGTGACAGATGGCGAGTCCATCGCCGTTACTCAAGCACGACTATACTATACATACGCCTTTGAATTTCTTCTCAGACGTATGCAGGCTTCCTCTCGATGTTTTCCTTCACCGTAAAGCTCGTGGTGTGACTAATCACTGTAGTACTAATACATATATAATTATATATTACGTACTATAATGATACAAAAGAAGATATCTTATATAAGATTGATAACAAAGAAAGATGAAGAATGGCATGTTACGTTGGTTTACATATAAAAGGGTTAAGTGAATAAAGATTGAGGAAACAGATAAATAAGTGAAAGTGTTTATAAGAAGAGGCAGAGAAGACCACGTTCCAGCTACCTAGATCTTTGTGTAATCGATATGATCTAGGTAGACGGAAAAAGATAGGAACATCAAGAGTACTTGAAACCAGCGAACATGTATGAGATTAATGGACGAGGGATGTGTACGCAGCGAAAGAGAGTATATAAGTCTAAAAAGAACTGGCGCTCTACTCTCCCTGCTTAAAGCGACTCTACTTGACGATACGTTGGTACAAAATAACTGTTTGTATAATAAACTTTATTTTTTTGTTCGTTTGCCTTTTGTTTATTCAATAATCAAAGTATGTTTGTTTTCCTTAAAACCTTATTATCTACTGCGAGCGAGATATCCATAATATATACGGTTAGTTTTTTTTGAGGATTTATATACAGCGTCTTGGGGCACACCAAAATGGCCGCGAACTTGACGATGAAACATCAATGAAAAACAAACAGACTTCATTGGAGATAATTCGGAACGATCAAAATACAATGTAAACATAACGAGTACTTAGGTAGCTGTATTCATTGCTCAGCGCCGCTTGGAGCATAAAAGAACTTTGCTTGCCGCTGGTCTCAAATGATGAGAGACTAGCGGTTAATGGACTTAAATTAAATTAAACATTTCGTGAAATAAGTCTGTTATCTAGTGATTAATATATATAGTGGACTAGCTGTACCCGCGACTTCGTCGACACGGAAGGTTTTTTTATCATTCGTAAAAAAATTCTTTAAACCTTAAATTGTTAGTAGACTAATATTGTTAATGTTCAGTCCGAGGCAAATGTTCGGAAAGGCGTGAATTCGTATTTGCCTACAAATGTCGCTCTGCGTAAAGCGCGTGATATCACAAGTCCCTTGAGTGCGTAAGGATCGAAAAATTTATGGATACTAGCAACCGAGATTCGAACCTTAACTAACTATAACCTTACTTTGTCAGTATTCATCAATAAACGTTTTACCATAACAGTATCATAGCCAAAGTGGTGCGGGGAGCGCACAGTACGAAGTAACAGACTGCGGCCGGTACATACCTTGACCGCTATGAAGCTCTCGTCCATTAACCGCCACCAAGACTGCACTGTACCAACTGATGTTAATATTTTTATCACTTAGTTTATTGCTCACAAACGTCAGATCGGTCAAATTGTAATCACCGTAGTGTTAAGACTTCAATTTATATTATATAAAAAATATTAGTAAGCCTTCCTTGGAGACGCATTGGATCAAAAACTGAAATGGGCCCCCCACATTAATGGATTGTCGAATAGGCTCAGCTCTGCAGTATTCGCGGTAAGAAAATGCAGGCACTTGACTGATTTCTATTCAGCCCGCATATTTTCATAGTGCCATGTCTTATAGCATTCTCTAATGGGGACCAAAAACATTAGGTCTGATGATATAGGATCTATTTTGTGCTGCAGAAGCGAGCTATTCGTGCAATTCATATCCTTAAACCTCCCACCCTAAGATTCCTTTAGATAATTACGTAAAGAAATGTACATAATGTATTAACAGTACCGTGTCATAATACTTTCCCAAATGTGTTACAATGTTAAAAAGAATATTGTTAAATTTAAGGAAAATAGCGACTTGCATACTGTGAATAGACGTAACAAAGATAAACTTCATGTACCTACAGCTAGATTACACAAAACTAGCAACTCATTTGTCGAGCAAGGTATACGCTTTTAAATAAGATACCTCAGAAAATAATTGAATTACCTTTTGTAGAGTTCAAAGCAAGTCTTAAATGTAAACTAATTCAAAAAGCTTGTTCTTTATATTATCAGATTATTTGAATGACGGCCATGCATGGCAATGAATTGCTCCTTTTGTACAGAGTTTGTATGTAAATTTAATCTTTTTCTACCCCTACGTAAAAGGGTACAAACGTTAATAAAGTAACATTCGTTGCTTTGTGTTGCTTCTTCTCCGGACAGGATTTTTTCGTGGTGGTATCATCAGTTTATTTTTCTATGTGACGTTCAATAAGTGTTCCCTGTGGCCATTACGCCGAATAAAAGTTATTTGATTAGATTTATAACCACACAAAAGAACTCATTGGTAACGTCGGTATACGAAATTTTGTACAGCAGGCAACTGCTCGAACTACTCGGCCACCATTGAATTTTATATATATTTACGCTTCAAGAACTCAAAAGTCCTACACCAATTGGGCTTACACATTTACACAATAAGCAATCCGCTTCAAGGATTGCTTTTTATGTTTTTATTTGATGTTCATTTTCATGTGCAGTCACAATGTGCCTCAGCGGAGTGTGGCAGGGTACAGTTAGTTGCTTTCTCGGTATTACCCGCAGTTAGAAGGCGACAGCTGGGGAGGCATGCCTTTTTCTGTAATCCTGACTCAATATACACTTCATCAGGGCAACCTTTCATAAAGATCAATCGTGAAGTTAGACAAACAAACTCACTTACATATTTCTTTTGTATTCAATTCAAATCCTTAAATCATTCCGTAGGTAATAATAAAAATGCCAAAAATCGCTATCAGTCCTTCACTTGTGCTGCCAAATACGGCGCAAAGTTCCGTTTCAATTGCTTCGCAGATAATATCAGATATAATTCAATCATAACTCAGTCCCCCGGCCCCGCAGGTACTATTGATTTATCATTACTCCGGCGTCCCCAGACACCAGCCCGGCATACAATATATAATATGATGCCAAAACTCCAAGCTATACTTTCTTTGTAAATCAATTTCGTGGAGCCAAACTCTCCCACAACACTTACATCACTACACAATGCGTCTCCTCAAATTCGATTTCAGTTTATCTGATCTCTACTGATATGGCTGACATTCGATACACTGCCAATTCTTATACCAAACTTATTTACATATACTACTAATATTACAAATGCTAAAGTTTGTGAGGATTTTTGTTCTTCTTCAACGCAAAAACTTCTTATCGGAGTATTTGGAGTAAACATTTACCAGTAATATCAAATTACAAGAGGAAAACCGCGAGTCACTGCAAGTATATATAAATGTATTCACGCTTTCCTGCACGCATCCCCGAGGAGTAGGCGGAGGTGTGTAGTGCACACGCATTTAGGAGACATAATTAAGGTGCCAACGTGACAGATAACGAGTCCATCACCATTTCTCAATCACGACTATATATACGTTTTTGAATTTATCGTTCTCGAATTTTCCTTCACAGTAAAGCTGGTGGTATCACTCATCTCTGTACCTGAGTTCAGAATAACTCATTAGTAGGTACTTACAATCATTGTGTTGTATGTAATGGCTTGGACACATAGAAAGGATGAGTGAAGAAAGATTGACGAAACAGATATACAAAGCAAAAGTGTGTGCAAGAAGAGGCAGAGGAAGGCCACGTTCCAACTACCTGGATCAAATAGATCGGACGCTCAAGGACGGGAACGTTAAGAGTACTCGAAACCGACGAGCAGGTATGAAGAGACTGATGAATGTGGACGAAGCGAAAGAGGTATGTAAGTCTAGAGGGAACTGGCGCTCTATACTCTCTGCCTACCCCGTTAGGGACTTGGCGTGATGATATGTATGTATGTGTTGTATGCTACCACAAATCGGCCGTCACGGCTATTCTGTGCCCACAGATAGAG